>JANHZT010003489.1:248989-259910 GCA_032468215.1 Stegonotus admiraltiensis | reverse complement strand
TATGAAGGCTATTGCTTAACGCCTTGTAAGCCGCCCTGAGTCTCCGGAGAAGGGCGGCATATAAATCAAAGCAAAAAGAAAAAAGAAAAGGTATGAACATCAGAGTACAGCCACTCAGAATAGTAGACTTCAATCTCTTCAGCCCCCCCCCACAAGATTAAAAATCTACTAGTATTTCATAGATATATATCGTCAGAATATTTGTGAAGATCTTTTTCTTCTCTCTTTTTCAATAGCTACACATATTTTACAATATGTCCTGGTCACCCCCTCTTTTCAAGTTGTGCTATCATCCGAACTCTTTTAGACGTGAGCACTGCAAATCAATTGCAAAATTAATATAGTAAATGAGCAAATGCGTCTGAAATAACATCTCAAATCATGTCAGCCTCTCTTTCAGTTCTGAAGGCCCCATTTTAGTGATGTCATCAGCACCATATTGCCAATCCCTACCTTGTTTCAATGAGCCTATATCTCATCTCTTCCCTTCATCTTGCAAAAGCTAACAGAGCATCCGTGCATTTATGAATAGGAAAAGTGGTTAGAATGCAGTACTACAGGCTACTTCTGCTGACTGACTGCCATTCGGAACTTTGATTCTCACCAGCCGAGGTTGACTCAGCCTTCCATCCTTCCGAGGTGAGTAAAATGAGGCCCCAGATTATTGGGGGCAATATGCTGACTCTGTCAACTGCTCAGAGAGGGCTGTAAAGCATGGTGAAGCTGTATAAAAGTCTAAGTGCTATTGCTATTTACAAGGGCTTGCTGTCTGCATGATGTATCAACCAGAGGTTGTGTTTTTCTGACGCTATGCTACTCTAAGAATGCTGCATATATGCATAAAACATTATGACACACTGGCAATCAGGCTGAACCTTTGGTGTCTCCAGTTTACACAGGAACAGACATGAATGAGATTCTGGAAAAGAGGGGAAACATGCTGCATATAGGCTGAATGTCTATGTGACAGAAGGGCACCTTCATCCTTAGCCTCTAAGCGGCCAGAGAGGTTTTAGTCATAAGCAGGTTGAAGTCATGTGGAATAACGAGTTTCTCCAGACTGTTACCTTTTTCTAAGATTCACCATATCTGACTCACTGTTTACTGCAGTTGATCTGAGCTATCCTAAAGGCCTCAAAAAATCTCTTAGGTTTAAAAGCAGAGATAAAACATTTCCAGAAGTGACAGACTGAGGTTTTTTGACCTTTCCCTGGGAGGGGGGGGGACTATTGAAAAAGCTGAAGTTTTATGCAGGCACTCGTTTGTAACCATCAACATTTTTTAAAAAAGAGAACACTTTTCTCTAAAATGAATCATCTGTAACTTGGCAGAAAACACTGCCATTTGGATTTTTCAACAGCATGCATTTTTCCTTAAAACATTCCTCTTTCTTCCCGGTCTAAACTTTCATATCTGTAGATACTATAGCAAGAAAAATTTCTTCTACTGGACACACCAAAGCAACGTTCACACATTGTGTAAAACCATCATTTGCTGATACAATTGGCAGAGTCCAACATACCTCGCTAAGCCAAGCTTTACAACCCAAAATGACTAGGTTCAAACTGCCACTAAGCCTAAATCAAACAATCTCTAATTGCACAACTATGAAACCAAACTGAAGGGTGTTTATAACAGAGTACAGAGGTGTGTCATTAGGAGAAAATGCTGCCAAGTTTATCATTTTGTTTAAGTAGGCTGTCTTTTCCATAACACTATCAGTGCGCACAGTGTTTAACACAGGAATGCAAGCCAAATGAAGTCCATGCAAAAAGAAGACGACAAACAATGTTTTGAAGGCAGTTTGGAACATATGAAGAGAAAGGGGATACGAATAGCATGAATACATTACATTTTGAATTTTAACACCACTTTAATACATATGTTCATCTATCTCCGTCTACTTCCAATAATTTCTGACTATCCTGTACAATCAGACCGACTTGACATGCTACAAGGTGGCCTATGACAATTCTCCACAGCCAACTCGCCGTAGCCAATTCACCACGGCCAACTCGCTACAGGCAACTTGCCATGGCCAACTTGCCATAGGCAACTTGCCGCCATGGCCAATTCGCTGTGGGACAAGAGTTACACTAATATCAAAGAAAGGATGCAAAAGGAGGGACAGAATGTTAGCCATGGCAAGTTGTCCTGCAGCAAGTTGTCCGTGGTGAGTTGTCCATGGTTGAGTTGGCTGTGGGTCATCCCATTCCATGTTCCAGGTCCTATGTAACAAATTGTTATCTTTTGATAAAAGAGACCCAAGAAATAAACCTTCTCTGTTTCAGTATCCACCTACCAGAACAGCACCCTCCCAGAAATCTCTTAAGGCCCCTAGCCTGCATGTGTTCTAACAGTCCTTAAAAGCATAGTTTTTCCTACAGACATGGATGGGTGGTAGGATTCTTATGGGATTATTTATGTTTGGTTTTATTCTTTATTGCTCTGTCTGGATGTACTTTCTTCTTTGTATTATTTTTGCATTCTTTTTCAACATTCTATGCTACTCAGAATCACATTGTTATACTGTACATAGCTGGGTAAATATACAAACCAGATTTTTAAATGGAGGAATATATCTCATTGCTTAAAATGTATACCCTTTACCCCAATGGTCTCAGCTGCTGACTGAAGTCAGAGAACTGCGTGCACAGGAAATGTTTGTGAATGTTACAAGGCACAGCTTTGGCTGGTCTTCAGAGGGCACAGTACACAATAGTCACAGAAGCAGCCAAAGTCAGCTTGAGATCTGACCCTAAAACGCTGAAATTATCTCTCCTTTCATACCTCAGTTGGCTTTTCCATGTAGTGGAAGTTAGATACACACCAACCCTAAAAACACAGTAATAACAGAAGCAGGGGGGAAAAAATAGTTGGCAGAAATCCTAAATTTTGCGAAATACAGTTCACACCATAGGCCAGCTATTCCCAGCCCTTGAGACAACAATTGTGCTGAGACGACAAATTCCCAGAGTAATCAAAGTCGTTGTTTCAGTCAGCATGAGAACTCTAGCCTCAATGAATCTGGAGGGCACTGCATTGGCTTAAGAGCAGAGACCTCTTCATGTACACAGTACAGAGTTTGACCTACTGTAGTCTACTACCTCTACTAGAAAAACAAGTGGAACTTAAAAAAATTAAGGTAAATTACTTGAGACCAAAATAGAAACCTGTGGCTGAAGATTTTATGCAACACTGCTTTCCCCCATTCACACTGGCAAGTAGCCAAAATCTTCAAACTCAGGATGTCTTAACTTCAAGAAATCTCACCATGCAAGCGAGGAAAAATTTAATGTAATTTCAGGTGGGAGAGAAGAAGCAGTACTTCATATACCATGCTTGACTCACAGTTCGCATAACCATGGTTTATTGAATAGACCACAAGTGTCTGGATTCACACTTTACATTAAGTCATAACATTCACAACCAAAGCAGCCGAATTCACCCATCACAGTATGCTGAAACCAAATAAATGCTGTTTGAATCTTGCCAGTTTTTTAATCTGAACCAGCATTGTTTTCAGGTTACCAAGAATATATATTTGGGGTCCTCATATGTCCAATACCCAGAACACTGGTCTGTCAAGTTCCTGCCTACTCCTCAATCCTTGATTGCAATTCAAGAAAAGTCAATAATGCAATATTAAAATTCCTAAAGTATTACTGTATCTAGAAAGGTATTTCTAAGCAGCAAAATCCTTTTCAGGGGGATAAGGGAACAGAGACTGAAGATTGGGTATGAGAGCAGTGGTGGGTTGCCCCCGGTTCAGACCGGTTCACAAGAACCGGTACTAAAGCCGGTGGGAGGCTCTGCCCACAGACCCCGACATCATCAGGAAGCTTCTGCACATGCACAGAAGTGTGCATGCACAGAAGCACTCATGCACAGAAGCGCGCACACAAGCAAAGCAAGCGCGAGCAAAGCAAGCGTGCATGTGGCCCCGTTGCAAACTGGTAGTAAAGGTAAATAGAACCCACCCCTGAAGGTGAGGCAACATGAAAGCTGACAATGAAAAGGGAATAAAATTCCATAACTCACTTCTTGGTGCTGGGAGGAACAGGGAGGATTGCCTGCAATCCTTCACTCATCTGAAATGAAATACCACTCAGTTCTCATAGGCAGATGCAGCAGCCTTGGCAACAGGTACATGCAGGATGCCAGGATCTTAATAGTATGGATGCTGTCTATGATTAAGATACCTGCCAAATTCATCTGTGGCTTGTTCTCTTGGATTTTAGATTTTAATTCACAATGATGAATTAAAAGAAAACAAACATCCCTTATGAATAATGCAGACCCCATAGGCCTTGTATAACTGAATGTAAAGTATAAGATGTATATGCGGGAACAGGAGGCATTGATATACATTGTTTCCAAGGTGCTATAGATGGTCTTTTTAAAGACATACAAAAGATGAGAGAATATTATAACAAATCTGTCTGGGTGCATAACTTCATTCTATTGTAATGTTCAAGTTGAAAAGATTAACATTTACTTAATGGAATAGCAATTCTGCCCACCTAGCAGTGTGAAAGCATGCAAATGCAAATAGATTAATAGGTACCACTTCGGTGGGAAGGTAACAGCATTCCGTGTGCCTTTGGCATATAGCCATGCTGGCCACATGATCATGGAAATTGTCTTCGGACAACGTTGGGTCCCTTGGCCAAGAAACAGAGATGAGCACCATGCCCTAGAGTTGGACACAACTGACAAGGATACCTTTACCTTTTAATAGCATCCAGCCCTGTGGAAGGTGGGTTTTGTTTTGTTTCTTGGCAGTTTCAAGCCAGTGTTGACTGCTGGCAATTGCCTGGATTAGTCCCTGCAGTTTTCTTGGCAAGGTTTTTGGGAAATGGTTTGCCCTTGCCTCCTTTCTAGGGCTGAGAGAGCGCAAGTGGTCCAAGGTCACCTAGCTGGCTTTGTGCCTAAGGCAAGACTAGAACTCAAGGTGTCCTGGTTTGTAGTTTGATGCCTTAGCCTACCAAACTAGCTCATGAAAGGATTAGGGATTGTTTTCCTCTATTTTGACATAAGGCATAGTTTAAACAAACTTCAACTCGAGTCACTCTTAGAAAGATTCTAGCTTTGGGATATTAGATCAGCTTAAGCCTAATTTAACATAACCACAGTGTTATTTGTCATCCTTATGCTATTTTATTTAAAATGCTGCTGCTGTGGCATAGACTGTTGCAATATGTAGATCCCGTTCTTCTACCAGGATTTATAGTTTACACCAAAACTGAGAGGTTCAGCTTAGATAAGATATTATTTGCAGTTTGGTTAGGTCACAATATCAAAAACTAATGTCTGGAGTCACTCAGTAATGGCTGCTTTACTGTTCATTGCACGAAATAAACATTTTCTTACTAACTTGAAATATTCAGATTGCTACCCTGTTTCCCCAAAAATAAGAGCCAACCGGAAAATAAGTCCTAACATGACGCTTGTAATATAAGTCCTACCCCCAAAATAAGCCCCAGCTAAGATTTGTCAGCCAGATGGGTGTATTTAGTACCCTATTTCCCAAAAACAAAACCTAACCAGAAAATAAGCCTTAATGCATCTTTTGGAGCAAAAATTAATATAAGACCCAGTCTTATTTTCTAGGAAAGACGGTACAGAGAACAGTACATGCATATGCAATAATCAAGTATCTGACTGTAACACAAACTTATCCAGCATGTCTGTTAACATTAAAATTCCTCATATATCTTTTGGCAAGATGATGCTACTATAGAAGTTGTAGCCCCGATATAACTGTTGCCCTGTGGAAGGACCCACAGGGTAACAACTGTCGTATGGTATATCTGAAATTCTCAAGAAAAACAAAGATTTATTTCCCTTTCTGATGAAGCAGACCTGCTTCTATAGCAATTGGTTTTCATGTAAGAACTGCCTCTGACTCACCACTTTATATCGTCTGTAGATAATTTGAAGGATTACAAACCAACTTCTCTGGAATGGGTCAGCTGAGAATGCTTATATTTATGAGGTTTTGCAGAAAGCTAGTTTCTGCCTTGCATGTTAATGATCCCTTTGCATGTACAGTTTCAGAAAATTACTTGTTTTCTTTTGAACCTTCCAAGCTTGGCCTAAGTCCATCCATAAAATTGCAAGCCATTAGTTCCTGAAGTTTCCATTTCAGTGTTATGCCTATTTTGCATGTTGGTATGCCCAGCCAAGAAGCATCCAAGACTACAATAGCAACAAAACAAAAGGCAAAAAGTTCAAGCCAACTTCATACTTATGGCATACAATTTAGTTCTTGCCACTATAATCTGAGACAACAAGGTAGAAGTTTTTTGATCAGAAAATATAAATGCACCCACAAATGAAAGCCATTGTAAAAGATTAAATGGAAGAGACAAACAGTTTAGTTTACATTTAAGAGTTACAAATGAAAGCATGTAATTTGCATGTGGTGATCCAAATCTACAGGGAAAATATTATTTCTACTGTAGGCAAGGATGCTTTACTTCTTCAAGGCACAATTCTCCACATTGAAGTATTTTGTGAGCATCCACACCCATCATCTAGGTTGTTATGATTTACTAGATTTATATCTTATCTTTCTCCAGGATTTCAAGGCAGCCTACAAAGGCCTTTCATTTCATTTTATCCCAACAACAATCATGTGAGGTAAAGTGGTCTGAGAAACAATGTCAGGGCCAAACATCACCCAATGAGCTTCCATACATGAGAGCAAACCTGAACTAGAGTTCAATACTGAATCCAATACCTTAACCACTATATCTCATTAGCTGACTTGTATTCCACAGGATGAGAACAGGAGGGGAAGTAACAGATTTTAAAGCTAGGAACACAATATATATATTTTAGGAAGTAAATCCTAATTTCTTAATATCATCTGCCAATTCTTCTCATTCTTGCAGAAGAATCCATTTAAAATATTCCTGACCTAGCAAAAATTTCAATTTTATCCCAAAACCAAATTTTAAACATGACAAGATACTCTCCTAAGTAACCTGAAAAAGATCCCCAGCTACATCAACGCAATGACATCCTTTTCTGAGCTATAGTTACATAGGACTATAATCCATTAACCACCTAATCACCAACATTTTGATCAAGATGGATCAGGAAAATCTTAAAACTGACTCAAATTGGGTCAGGAGAACAATCATATTTGACTACAAAATGTACCAACTCATACAATTATTTGCCCAACTTAATTGGTTTATCACTCTGAACAAGTGAAACTTCCCTTGAGAAAGCTGCCTTTTTGGGAAATTTATGAGCCACTCCTTCAGTTGTTGTGATAAATAATGACCATAACGAAGTTCTGTCCTAGGGGACCAATCAGAATAGTGCTGCTGTTGCATTCCAATTGCCCTAAGAAGCCCCTAACAAATCTCTATATAGGAGACCCAATTTTGGACAGCCTCAATTTCTTCATACCTCCAAATTACAAATGGCACACAAACCTAGGCCAAATAGTCTCATGTACATTAGGCCACTTCATTAGCAAAATATGATTGTCAGACAAATTCAGTGTATCAACTAGGAGACACCACTAGCTGAGACAAGCTTGGAAGACAGGGCAGGTGGAGATTTTCCGGGATGCGTGCCTCAACATACATCTTCTGTGTCACACCTAAGGCTTTTTTAGTAATATAGTTTTAAGGCCAGGCCCCTTTGCTCATTTTTCCTCTTCAACTGATTACATACAATCCCCCAACCCCACCCCTACATCTAAAATGATGATTTCAGGGATTATTTTTCACCCCGCTCCAAATATCCTGACTCCCAACAGCCAGCTATTATGACAATTATGTCTTATGAACTTTCAGCCTGGTACCAGTACTATCAGTCTACAATCTGAAGACTGACTGCGTTTACCAACTCTATAGCAAAATAACCCACTAACTCTCTCCACACACATATACACACTCCTGAGGGCCCAACCATACAGGACAGCAAACACTTAATTGAATGGGTGTGTTTTTATCCTGAAAGAAAAAGAGGCAACTGGGGAAATGATATATTGTAATTGTTACTCCTCTCTCTTCCTCCAACCCCCCCACCCAAAGATGGACGTTGAAAAAGCAAGCAAGAGCAAGACCTTTCATCAAACCTTGGAATTTCCCTTGCCCATCCAGTTTCCCAAGATCCTCCAGTTTCCTGAAGACAAAAAATGAAGTGATTCAACAAACAAAGCAAAAATGTAGAAGACCACTAGATGGCAACGAATAGTTCCCAGCATCAGTGGAATCAAAGTTGTTCAGAACTTTGCAGGCCCAATATGGCAGGTCTGGTGTAGAAGCAAACAGCCTCTGTTGTACACTTGATTTGCTTTATTCTGGGCAGTGTAGCATGTAGATTTGGCCCTCCAGAGTCATTTTCTCATTTATTACCAAATACCTAGAACTTTCTGCCACATGGAAGCTGTTTTACATATTAAACCAACCTTTATTTTAACCATAATGTGTTGAACATACAGTAATAATTTTATCTACACACAAACCATGATTTACCAATCCTGACTAGGTTGTTACATCACACAGTGCCAAAAATCAAACAACATTGAGGCGCCTATCAAAAAAACAGCTAAAATAACTTAATCTTAGTATATGGGGATCCTATCTCACAGTGTTGACATGTTGTGTGAAACTGTATAAGATTACTTACGTTTGATTTAATTTTTATCAACTACAGTAGCTGGTTTTGAAATCTTGATCCCTGGTTTATGAATTGGAAACTTCAGTGAATCAAGCAATCCTGATTTAGCTTCTGTGAACCCAGCAGGCAACAAAACACGAAAGGCTGGCCACTAAAGAAACAACCATTTTCTCACTGGTAGGAGACCTCCAAGGTCCCTTCCAACCTTATTATATTGGGTTCTGAGATAGCAGAAGAGATTCTACCCAGGGGTCCAAATCTTTCCTACTGTATTATTCAAAGTGATAGCATAGTTAGCAAAACAGCTGCTCTTTCAAAAAGAGAGCTGTCACATCTATACATTTGCTCAGTCCTTATGAGATTCTCTGACCTTCTCAGTAGGACTTGAGGAAGCAATAGTACCGTTGGTTCAGCAATTGCTTACCTCACTTTCCCTCTCCCCTCTCCCCTCCTTCCCCCAATGCAGTGCTTTCCAGGTGTGCTGCACTAAAACTCCCACCATCCCTGTTGAATGATGGGTAATTAATATCTGACATAACACCAGGTTACCAAGTTCGGAAAACTGGAATATCTGCATGCTCAGTCTTTCTCTTCAGACAAGGAAGTAAAAAGCTTAGTAGAAAATGATGGGAAAGAAGTAATAGGTTGCTTAGTTGCTCACTCTCCCTCCATGTTAAACTGAGCATTCTACCTGATGACTCACCTTTTCAAGTGATAATAAGGAGGGCTGGACAATTTGAGCTTTAGCACACAGTTCCAAGAGGCCAGATGGCTACTTCTGTGATGACCTAGCCTCTAAAATGCCCTGCCTACAGAGGGTATAAGCAGGATGAGATGGCTATAGAATGCAGAAGTCATTCTCCATACTGAGATGCCCCAGAGAGTGAGCAAGCAAACACAACTATCTATTGTTTGCCTCCCTCCTCGCTCAGACAGGAGTAGAGAGAGAAACCTGGGAATTTCCAGCCTTGGGCAGAGGGAAGCTCCCTGCCCTTCTCAGTTGGCAGTAAAAAGGAGCACCTTGTTCTTTATTAGTGGTTTGCCTCTTACTCCCAATCAGCTGTTTTACCTTCAGAAGGAGGGTGTGAAGCTCCAAAGCCTATTTAACATATGATGGCCTCAAAACTGGCTTGCTTGCTTTTCATTCACCACTGAAGAAAGCAACAAGCCAACACTTTGGCTTCAGCAATTTGGCAATTTGCTGGACTTCAGCCTTCATGCTCAAAGAGCAAAGGAGGGGGGAGGGTGCTTGCTTTTCTGAGAGAGCTTTCCTGACAGTCACTGAACCCACTCCCTTCTTACACCCTGAGTAACAGCCAGACAGCTTCCAAAGGCTATTGCTAGTCAAGGAAGAGGTTTAGTGTAAAAGGAACCCACCAGTTTCCCCATAGGAGAGAGGGATTTCCCACCAGCCCTTCTTCAAACCAGTGCCGTTTACCTGGAAAATCCCTTCTTTTCTCAAGTGGAACCATTTCCTAGCAATGCCCCTCACGCCAGGAACAGTCTTCACCTACTGAACTTCTGCTTGTCTTGGCACTATAGTCCAGAGAAGCAGAAGCAGAGCCAAAACAACACAACCTGAAAACTATTCAGGGAGGGGGGGGGACTTTTCTCTTCCTCCTACCTCCTTCCCTTCTTCCCTGAAGAAACAGTCCATTGCCCTACCCAATAAATTATAAAAAATCGAGCTTCGGATCCTCGGGAATAGGCAAAAGGACCAAGAGAAGACCTGAGAATAGGCCTCCGGATTTTTTTATTTTTTATTTAAATCAGTTGTCAAGCTGGCTCTCCGAAGTGGAGACGTGGCCCTTCTCCCCCCTCCTCTCTCTCATCCCCCGTCCCCTCGAAACATAAATCATTGCCCTACACAATCCTTGGATGACTTCAGCGCGCAGCAAAACAAACAAAAAAACCCAAAAAACTGGGAGAAAAAACTCTGCTCGGGCGGGGGGTATCCATCGTCATGTGGGAATGCTCAGACACGAGATCTATCCAGTCGAAAATAAAAAGGGGAGGGGGGATTTTAACGGAGGGAAGATGTACGGAAAAGGCAAAAGCGACGAAAGATTCTTAGGAGGAAACTGAAGGGGAGACTCTCCCTCGATCCCGGTGAGCCCCCCACCCCATCCCATCGGAAGCAGCGGCGGCGGCCAGCAAGGGCAGGCAAGCCCCACTTCGCGGACCCCGTCCGTCCTCGCTGCCCCCCCACCCTTCCCCCCAAAACCACGAAGCCCCGCAATCCCACAGCCCAGAATCGCCCTCCACTCAGGGGCAG
>JANHZT010003489.1:150722-167417 GCA_032468215.1 Stegonotus admiraltiensis | reverse complement strand
ACCGGTTCTCTGAACTACTCAAAATTTCCGCTACCGGTTCCCCAGAACTGGTCAGAACCTGCTGAAACCCACCTCTGGTATGTACCCATCCATTTTGTGAATGTAATTTCAGTTATAAGAGTGTTATAGGGGGAGTTAGGAGGAGGAAGGAATATTAGGTGCATTCACCAACTTTATTGGTTATTTAAAAAATAATAATAAAAGCAGTGAATAAATAAATGAAATAAACCCTTTTCATTTAACAGCCAACATGTGACAAGCATATATCAGACCTTCTGTACCATTTCATTTTGAACCATTTGAGCTACTTTTAATGGGAATTAAAAGTTCCGCTGAAAAAAACTCTAGTATAAGAATAATGATATTAATAATATATGCCTCTGCGTGTGGTGATCATAATTCTGAGTGATTGAAAAATAACACATCCCTGTTTTAAGATAATGAAAAATTCCATATGGTAACTATGATGTTTCTGGAAGGACGTTAAATCAGCTTGCTCTGCTCTGTGGAAATTTTACTGGGCAGCAAATCAATAATAGGGTGAACTATAGCTAAGTTATAGCTTTCTTAATGGTTATATTTAATGAATAGGGATTGCCAATGCAAATAAAAAGCATTTGCATTATGGCATTCCAACAAAGAAATTTTTTTTAAAAATCTGTGCGTTACGAAAAGCTTGCTTTCTAAAGTTGAATGGATGAATTTGGAACAGATTTTAATTTATTCAGTGAGGGCACGATGTTGCATTCCCAGTTTGTCACTTCTGAGCCCTGGCATGTTGCATGCCAGATGGCAGTGCAGCAATGTGTGCCAAAAAAAAAAAGAGAAAGGAAATATGTCGTTATTGATGTAAAACACCCAATCTGGGAACAGAACAAGTGGGAGTCCTAAATACGGAAACAAATATATTTGCCCTGAAGTCTGATGTCCCTGTGATCAGATCTCTGCATATTGAGAGCGGTGGAGCGATCTGGAGGGCAGATCCTTAGTTCTGCTATTTGTCCACATCAGGAATCTTAAATCCATCATTCCTAGCAGTTGCACACAGACTCTGTCAACTATTTGGCTGCTTTATAAACTTGACTGACTCATTTTAGGAAAAGACCAGTGAATTAATTTCTTGT
Organism: Stegonotus admiraltiensis; assembly: GCA_032468215.1. Classification (NCBI taxonomy): domain Eukaryota; kingdom Metazoa; phylum Chordata; class Lepidosauria; order Squamata; family Colubridae; genus Stegonotus; species Stegonotus admiraltiensis. The sequence goes on along the minus strand of JANHZT010003489.1, from coordinate 166,293 downwards.
ATCCCATCTGCTCCTGACAATCAGCAATATTGCCTTGAGGGAAGAGACCCGAATCCTCCTCCTCCTCCTCCTCCTCCTCCTCCTCCTCCTCACATGCGTGAGACACAATCTATTTGCACAGCAGTTGGTTTGAAATCTATAATGGATATTCCACACAATAGAAATCATGTTTGAGGGAAGCATGATCAACCATCTCTTCCCACTTATGACTGCTGGTATCCTTACGATTTATATTGACTGTTTCCTAATATGATTTGATTGCTTATTTGTTCCCTATGACTATCATTAAGTTTTGTACCTTGTGATTCTTGATGAATGTATCTTTTCTTTTATGTACACTGAGAGCGTATGCACCAAGACAAATTCCTTGTGTGTCCAATCACACTTGGCCAATAAAGAATTCTTTTCTATTCTATTCTATTCTATGAAGTGGTATATAAGTCTAAGTGCTATTGCTATAGAGTAATAGTTATGATTGACAGACTGTTGAGGAGTTGCAGTACCCACATCCCAAAAACCTGGTTTGTCACTGCTGAAAGCATATCAGTAACTCAGTTGTATCAGACAGTCTTTCATCTTTGAACTAAGTTGAATCAGGGAATTTTCCTGGAGCTAGATTATAGAGGACAGCCAGATTGGTGGTGTAGTGGTGGTGTACTGGTTAAGGCTAGAAACTGGGAGACAGCCTTAGACACAAAGGACAATTGGACCAGTCTCACGCAGGCCTAGAAACCAGTAAATGGAAAACCACTTCTGAAATCTTGCCAAGAAAACTGTAGGGACTTGTCCAACGGATCACCAAGCATCAACATTGACCTGAAGGTTAAAAAAAATATTCTCTGACCAACCATCATCATCATCATCATCATCATCATCATCATCATCATCATAATATAGAGACACACCATGAAACAACAACATCTGCCTATCCCAAATCTTTGGGAAGGACTTGACAGGTGAATACAATTGCCAAATCTAGTCTAAACATCTGGCTAAATCTGCAACGAACTGTATTACGGAGAATGGTATTTCCATCTATTTTCTGCAGTGAGTTTTCCATAAACCAAATGACCACTGTAGAGCTGAAATAGATGTTATTTAAACCTGAAGGGATGACCCAACAGATAAAATAACTTTATCACTGATTATATATGCTGAAGCAGCAAGGTTTCAGAGGCAAGATGAGTTGAAACATGCATCCAGGCCTCACTGGTTACTATTCTCCCTCTATTTTGATTTGTTGATTTCTTTGCAAATCTTAACACTGTTAGTCATTCTTTGAAGTAAAACTATATCATTTTTATACAACAGTTAGGGACTTGTTCCAAGTTACAAATTTCAGTTCCTCACCCAACCACTAATTCGTATAGAGATGTTTCATCCCTTTAGTAATGGGAAACTTGGCCCTGTGCAAAAGTAGTGTGGCTTGTTCTTTGTTAATCCAAATCAAAACCAGTTTGTATCGGTTTTTACCCTCTCTTTGTGAAGAGAACTTGGCTGATGTACATTTTACAAGCACCATTTTGTTGTTAAAGCAGGTAAATATATTGTTGCAATGAAATAACAATAGGTACACACAATTTCTGCATTAAAATTTAATACTTGGCATGAGAATAGTTTGTTCAGAGAAAAATTGCGACAATGCAATTTTATTCATTAACTATGATCAGTGATAGATACAGTAAATTAATCAATACTTCTATTTCTACATAAAATCAGTGTACTTCTCAACTGATATTATATATTTATCTATATAATAAAAAAGTTGTGTATGTTTATAGCATCTCTTTCATCATTAAAACCTCATAATCATTAGGGGGTACAACGACCACATTATCCAGCTCAGATTCTAATGTGGCTTTTTGAAAAATAACTTAATGTGACTCACACTTAACTTGGAATCAATCCATCTAATCTGATTCAAATGTCTCCAAGCAAGGTTTAGAAACTGGAAGCTTTATGTTGCCTACTGACTACTGTGATAAATCCAATTTGTGTGTTTTAACCTTTAGTGGGACTAAACGCATTTTGTAGGCAAAGTATAGTTTTGAGAAAGTAAAACTTGCCATCTTTCAGGCAAATAGGCACAAGGGCTTGGATCCTAGATACACAGGAATATTCACGTTTCTTTAAAAATATTCTTCAATAATACAGTTATAATAACCATCCATTTTACTGCAGATCACCCCCTGCAAATACACTGGGAATATGATTTTATTGTATAGGAAACATTGAAGATTTTAAATTAATGAATTTGAACATCCTATTTTAGAAGTTGGTATCTGATAAATGAAATAAGAGTAGTGCTATGAATGAATGATAACTGGCATATTCCAAACACTGCAGAACTGTACTGCTTAATATTTTATTAATTAACTTATTGAACATCTATCCAAGCCATGGTTTAGAGTTACTAGATGGGGGCTGCCAAAATCCAGATGCTCACTAGGAAGTAGCAAACAGTTACAATTTTATTTATTTTTTTCCATGATGGTTGGCATGATACCTTGAACTAAAAAATAGTTGGGATTAGCATAAAATTTTAAGTCAGAAAAAAATAACCATAATTAACACTAACCAGGTTTTGCACACTGCAATATTGCAATATTTCAGCCTTTACCTGGCCTGTTTAACCTTGTTGTGTGAACACAGTGACTATCACTAGAATTCTCTTGACCAAGCTAAACACCTTGAAGGAGTAGAACTTTACACCTATTCTTCTCACCCTCATAAGACTTTTCTTTGAAAAGTTTCTGGTCAGTGTCTGAACTTTGCTTTGTCGAGATAAACATCACAAGCTCATGATTTATGAAGCCTTGCTCTCCTTTTGCTTCAGCCCCTATGCAAAAGGAAGCTTGTTGAAGAGGGTAATGATATTCCCATTTTTTAAAAAGCTGACAAAATTGCTGACTAATTAACCACCAGGCTTCAAGGCTATACTGTATTCCCCAGGTTAAACTCTCTTTTTCTCACCAACTTATAAAGAAAGTGAAACTAAATGAAACTCTCCACTTGTTTCCTTTAGGAAGTTGTATTGTACTCATTTTACTTCTGATCAAACATGCATTAGGAGTTGCAAGGCTCTGATCTATGTTCCATCTGCATGTTTCCCAAAAATATAACTCAGATGTGGCCCCCAGCCTATTCACAGTGACATAAATGAGTTAATTTTCATTGTATGCTAGGGCTAATGGGAAACAGACCCCTGTCTCTTGTAAAACATTAAGTCAATGGGCAAGCGATAATGGTTCACCTGCCACATGGAGTCATAAGAACATGTACTAACTAGCAGAAGGTCTGGGGCTCCTTTCCTGATCTTGCAACAGCTGGGCTTTTGGTAATTGCTGTTGCTTTGCCAGTTTCAGAGGATGTGCTGTGTATCACATTGAACAACGGCAAGCATACAGGGGGAAAAGTCATTCTCATATTGATTCTATAATTATCCTTAGCTATGCCTGCAAAAATGTTTTCTTCTCTTTGAAGGAGCATGAAAGAATGTCGGAAGAACCTTGCTTAATTTTATAAGGATAGATTATTCAAGACGGTAATAGCAGGGGAAGAGAACTTTCCCACACAGATGTTATTGAGAAATGTCTACCAATGTCTACCAAAGTAATAGGAATTACTTCTATTTAGAACAGGGTTCTCCAACTTTGGCTTTGCTGGCTGGGGAATTCTGGGAGTTGAAGTCCACACATCGTCCAGCGGCCAGGGTTGAGAAATACTGTGCTAAGGGATGTTAGATAGCTCTTTCTTTTTTATCCTTCTAGAGGTAATTTTTTATTTACGACCACAATTGAGCCCAAAATTTCTGTTGCTAAGTGAGACATTTGTTAAGTGAGTTTTGCTCCATTTTATGTCCTTTCTTGCCACAATTAAGTGAGTCACTGGAGTTGTTGAGTTAGTAACATGGTTGTTAAGTAAATCTGGTTTTTCTCATTCATTTTACTCATCAGAAGGTTGCAAAAGGTGATCACGTGACCCTGCGACACTATAACCATCATAAATATGAGTCAGTTGTCAAGCATCTGAATTTTGATCATGTGACCATGGGGATGCTGCAATGGTCATAAGGGTGAAAATTGGTTATAAGTCACTTTTTTCAGTGCTGTTGTAACTTTGAATGGTTACTAAACAAACTGTTGTAAGTCAAGAACTACCTGTATTAGAAGGCAAAAATCATATTTATTTAGATACTTCTAGATTGATTTGCTGAATTGGTATTTGATAACAGTGGTAAATGATGTAGCCTTTGTTTTAATATTCATTCATTCATTAAATCAATTTCTATAACCACCTAACTCAGTCAATGTTTCTGGGTGGTTTACATGGGTGGCATCACGTGGTTTTATTTATATTAGTCTCTAAATGTTAGTATCTGAGATTTAGAGATAAAAGCATGATCGGCAGTAAAGTGGTTGGATTTTATTATACTAGCAGTCAGCACATTATTGGAAGATGTGAAGAAAAGGTTAAGAACAGATTGTAGTGTAGAAAAACAATCTATGTGGCTGCTAAGAGTCAACACTGATTTGATGTCACGTAGGCAAGTATGTGGCAGGGAAAGCAGCATATAACATATAGGCACCATGCTTGCATGGTGATTAGAATTCAGTATTGCAGGCTAACTAACTTCTCATTGCCAGGAATTCGATCCCGACCGGCTTAAGGATGACTCAGACTTCCATCCTTCCGAGGTCAGTAAAATGAGGATCCAGATTGTTGGGGCAATATGCTGAGTCTATAAATCACTTAGAGAGGGCTGTAAAGCACTATGAAGCTGTTTATAAATCTAAGTGCTATTGCTATACTTATCTAATGTGTTCTCTCTCTCGTTTCCTCTCCTACTTGACTCAGGCGGACTATGGAGATGGAGGCCAATATCTGAAGAACTCTAATTAGCTATGACACAACCTTCTTGGGAGTGGCACCATATCGCTAAAACGTCTGAGAAGCCTATAATTCAGGAGAATTCTAACATCCACTTAGAAAAAGATAAGAGAGCTTTGGCTAGCTTTTATAATTTCTGCAATTGTTTGCTTTTGCTGTATTGTTTTTCCAAGAAAACCTACGGGCCCATAAACTGAGAAGAAGAAAATGGTTTAAAGACTGAATAATCTATTTATTTATTTATTTATTTATTTTTATTTAATTTAATTTAATTTTTATACCACCCTTCTCCGGCAGGACTCAGGGCGGTGAACAGCCAAAATAAAAGAAAACATACAAAAATTAAAAATTCATTAAAAAACAATTAAATAATGTTGGCCCGCAATTTAACCATCTAACAATGGTTATGTGATAATCTGTCATAGCTGTGGATTCAACTCCAGATTGTTGTTGAGTGAGCCAGAGAATTCTATAAGCTATGTCTGCACGGCCCACCTACCCATGGTTAAACATCAAGTAACTTGATTTTCTAGGTTGCCTGCCAGACAAACATAAATCACACTGCCTAGGTTCACACAATAATCTAAGACAAAATGTAGTTGGGTAATTTATAGTCAGTATGCAATGCAAACCGTCAAAATAATGATGCTAAACGCAAAACCTCACTGTCTTTGTGGCATGGTATCCATTCCTGACATCATGCTGCTTTTTGAAAGAAAATAATGAATGCCATTCTACGTCTCAAAATGACTGCATTACAATGAGGTTCTCAAACACTTCAGATAAGTCTGAATTTATCTTTCGAGTATTAATTTTCCAGCAGAGTATCAATCTTGTTTAGATACTGGTGCCTAATTTGGAATTTGGCATTATTACTATGTGCTGGAGCAATTTCTAGTGATATAGTTACTGATCACCTCAAGCTTTTAACCACTGTAAATAAATTTTCTGATGTTTTATCCCCTCCATAGTTTGCAGATGAACATTTTTAGACACTTATTGCCATTGAGCCTATGCTAGAATTATATCAAAGCCATAATCTGAAGGCTTTTTAGAAATTATTTTGCAACTTTTTTTACTGGTTTATAACTGAATAATACGTTGCTTTTACCATTATGTTTTACACTGATATTTAACATTTCCAATTTACTTCAAGGGATACTTGTCCTTGTTATTTAAATGTGTGTCTTTTTATAAGAAATGAGCCTCACTTGGTCTAATGGGCTTATTCCCACGCAAGTGTGAATAAGATTGTAGTAATAAGAAGTTAGTAAAAAGCCACAATCAAACAGCATGCTTAATTAAGTCAATTAAAGGCATTACAATGATTATTATTTTTTAAAGCCATGTAAGCCTAGAATTAATTTTGGTTTGGCTCATGGTGTTATATGACCATAAAATCATTACTTCAGTGAATTATGGGATCAAGAAAAGGAGTGAATGCAGTAATCAGATTTAGCTTCTTGTGTATGAAGACCTAATAGTACAATTCCAATCTAAATTAAAACATCTCCTGCAGCCCTGTGAGTCCCCCACCAGTCTAGAAATGGAGTATAAAAAGCATTTCTTTCCATCTGTTACACCTTTCATGATAAAGTCTTCTTTCTCCTCCAGAGAGGACCGGGAGAGGGGGAGGATACAAAAGCACTGATTGCTGCCATAACATAACAAGACAGGAAAAACATTGACTCAAAACATCTTCCTTCTTTCTGGATGAGAGGAAACAGAACTTTCCAGCATCAGGAGAAAAAAAAAGTTTTCAGTGGGTGCCGGAACAGGTGAGGAATCACAAATAGAGGCTGACAGCTAGAGCAATTGAAGTGAAACAGTCCTGCCTTTTGAAGAATTCAGATGGGAAACTCTCTTGCAATCAAGAAAGTTCATCCATTGTGGCATGCTGTTACACACCCTTCCTCTGAGACAAACACAGTTTTCCCCATCCCCAACTTTCCTCCTAAGTTAAATCTTAGTTCAGCCTTTCCTAACCTGGTATTTTCCACAAACCAGGCAAGCCATCTGAATACAGGAATATGTGTAGAAATGACTCTCAGCTCAATGGATTACTGGTATTTCTCAAGCAAATGGTGTATAAAGTAGTAGTAAAAAGCTGTTGGTCACCCAGCATGTTTAAGTGAATCAGTTGACAACCTACAGCCAAGAGTGCTTCAACAGTGAGATAGGTGGTATATAAATTTGGTAAATAAATATTTAAAATACATGCTAATAATAATGTTAAACAGAAATAATTATATTTTAACCTAGCATGTTGGTTTATGGTTCAAGGTGTCTTGCAAAGCTAGGACACTGGCTTAACTGAATTAACCATTGTTCAGTTCACCGTGAAAACTGTATCATGCATTCCAATGATGCTGACCAGTGGGGGTATTCAGCCAGTTCTATCCAGCTCAGGTGAACCGGTAACGGCAGCTGCGGGAGGCTCCGCCCACCAGTGGTGAGTTGCTCCCGGTTCTGTCCGGTACTTGCGAACTGGTAGTAAAAGCGGCAGGAGGCTCCGCCCACCCACCCGGATGTCATAATGGACGATCTGCACATGCGCAGAAACTCCCATTGCAAACCAGTAGTAAAGGTAAGTGGAACCCACCTCTTTGCCCACTCACCCGGATGTCATCACGTCCTGTTTTTGATGATCTGCACATACTCTGAGGTCCCTGCACGTGCACGGAGGTGGGTGGAGTGCTCACATTTGCAAACTGGTAGTGAAGGTAAGTGAATACTACCCCTGATGCTGACCCCAAACTTCCAGAATGGTGATTCCAGCACAACTTGATGCACCATTTGGAAAGAAATAACTAAGTTGTTTCCTAATCTGCCAGAACCAAAAATGTTGCCAGCACTCAGTATGTCTGCCAGGAGATTGCAATTCACTTTAAGAACAGGAAGCTCCTGAATATTAATAAAGCTGCTAATCATTTTTGGATAAAAATAATTTCCCTTATTTGGTGCTGTTAATTAACCATTTGCCATGAATGAAAGATAGTGCTCATCCTTTCTGCCTTTTCTTATTACCTTTTTAAAAAAATGACCAATTTGGAAATGTTGATGGTACTCAGAGAGGACATAAATAAGGGCTAAGATAGATAGAATGAATCATATTTGCAGCTTAATATGAACCACAGCCCCAAAATAAACAAAGTAGCTGGGTATACTCTTTTCTTCCCCCCTGCCTTTTTTTTTCTGTTCATTTACAATGTCTTCTTCTATTTCCACCCAATTTTGTCTTAAATTTCTTTGCCCTCCTTTTTTTGCTGTTCCTTTCTCTTATCAAATTAACTTTAATGAGTGGAATCAAAATCACATGGAGAAGAAGCAAACATATCCAATTCTAGACTGATTTTTAAAGAAAGATGAGATATGCTGGTGAAAAGGCTTTTAAGACAGAACTTGATGCTCATCCACAAACAATAAACACCTAACTAGAGTTTAACGGGACAAGAAATTGCAGACAACTTATACATCCCCTCAAAAGTAAATGCTTGATATTCCAAGATCAGAATATTCTTCATCCCCCATTAAAACATATTCTCTGTTTTTCCTGATATAAAGTGTGTACTTATTTTCTAGGCCAGGGCTATCAAACTCCCAGCCTGTTGGGCAAATGCATCATGTGCTGGCCACGCCCATGCCCAGTTTAGCGAAGGGGGGGAGTCTGAATATGTCATGTGACGATGTGAGTTTGACAATCCTGTTCTAGGCAGTTTCTTTTCAAATGTCAGTCTGCTCAGTTGATCATGTTCTGTCACATAAAAGTAGATAGTTTAATATGCATTTAACAACTTTAATTTTAATATGTAAATGCATCTGTCCTGAATCAGAGGTGGAGGGAAGACCCTCTGCAAGGGCGAGCCGAGGAGTTTACCCAACACCTGCTGGACAAGATTGCTCAGATTTGGGACGGCTTGGACTCTGACTGGACAGAGTCAGGCAGTGAGGAGGAGGCAGGTCTTGTGCTTTGGGAAGAGTTTGATCCTGTTACCCCAGAGGAAGTGGACAGGATCTTGGGGAAGCTGAGTGCGACCACGTGTGGGCTGGACCCGTGCCCCTCCTGGCTGGTTTATTCGACGTGGGAGGTAACACGAGGCTGGATCCAGGCGGTGATAACTGCTTCCTTGGAGGAGGGAAGCTTTGCTGCCACCTTGAAGGAGGCAGTGGTGAGGCCCCTCCTCAAGAAGCCAGCCTTGGATCCAGCTGTTTTGAATAACTTTCACCCAGTCTCCAACCTTTGCTTTCTTGCGAAGGTTGTTGAGAGTGTGGTGGCACGTCAGCTCCCGATGGCCCTGGAGGAAGCGGATTACCTCAATCCATACCAATCGGGTTTCAGGCCTGGGTACAGCATGGAGATGGCATTGGTCGCACTGGTGGATGATCTCTGGAGGGCTCGGGACAGAGGTTATTCCTCTGTTCTGGTCCTATTAGACCTGTCGGCGGCTTTCGATACCATCAACCATGGTATCTTGCTGTGGCGTCTCGAGGGGTTGGGAATGGGAGGCACCGTTTTACAGTGGTTCTCCTCCTACCTCTCGGGGAAGATGCAAGCAGTGTTGGCAGGGGCACAGAGATCGACCATGAGGCCCCTCACTTGTGGGGTGCCCCAGGGGTCAGTTCTCTCACCCCTTCTGTTCAACATTTATATGAAACCGCTGGGGGAGATCATCTGTGGTTTCGGGGTTAGGTATCATCAGTACGCTGATGATACCCAGCTTTTTTTATCCACCCCGAACCAACCCAGTGATGCCTACACCTGTGAAGTTTCCGAAAGATGCCCTCATTGATGTCCCGGTGCCTGGAAGCAGTACGGATCTGGATGGGGAGGATCAGGCTTCAGTTCACACCTGCCAAGATTGAGTGGCTGTGGGTACTGGCACCTCGGTCCAAAGGAGAGTTTCCATCATTGGCTATAGGGGGTGAGGTAGACAGGGCACGCAACTTGGTTCCATCATTGGCTATAGGGGGTGAGGTAGACAGGGCGCACAACTTGGGTGTCCTCCTGGATTCACGGTTGAGTTTAGAAGATCATATAACAACCATGACCAGGGGGGCATACGCTCAGATTCATCTGGTGCACCACTTGTGCCCCTATTTGGACCGAGATGCCCTACGCACAGTTACTCATGCACTAGTCACCTCCCGGATTGACTACTGTAATGCTCTCTACATGGGGCTGCCCTTGAGGACCACTGGGAGGCTTCAGCTGGTACAGAATGCAGCTGCGTAGGTTGTGATGGGAGAGTCCCAATACTCCCATGTAACACCCCTCCTGCACAACTTGCATTGGTTGCCAGTTGCCCTCTGGGTGAGATTCAAGGTGCTGGTAATGACCTATAAAGCCCTACATGGCTTAGGCCCAGGATACTTGGCGGACCATCTGCAACCAGCAACAGTGTCCCATCGCCCGGTGCGCTCCCACAGGAAGGGCCTGCTCTGGGTGCCGTCAGCTAGACAATGTCAGGGGTAGAGCTTTCTCTGTGGGTGTGCCCACCCTCTGGAATCAGCTCCCCCTGGGGCTTTGGCTGGCTCCTGACCTCCGCACCTTCCGCCGCAAATTGAAAACATGGTTGTTTGCAGCGTTCAGCCTGGACTGAGGGGGTCTGCATTTATTTTAATGCATTTTTAATATTTGTTTTATGTACCTCTTTTATGTTTTTATCTGGCATGTTTTAATTGTTGTGAGCCGCTCTGAGTCCTATGGAGATAGGGCGGCATACAAATTTTAATTAATAAATAAATAAATAATATATAAAGTGCAATGTTTTGTCAATGAACTGTTATATAATCACAGATGAGTCAACTGATTAGATTCATTGAGATGTCACTTCAATTTTGTCCAAGACATTTTTGAAGTAGAGCTACCTTAGTCTATGCGGACAAAAAGTTAGGAGGAATTGGATGTCACCTTTTCCTATGAAACAGTTTTGTTAAAAGTCATTAGCTTTTGTGGGCTACAGCTTTACTTCATCAAATGCATGGAATGGCTAAACTGACATAGCATTCATCTCCCATCTTACTTCCATTTAAATCCCATATTAGTCTTGATCTGCTGTTTTTTTTTTAACAATCTGTAAGCCACCCAGAGTCATTCAGTGAGTAGGAAGACTTAGAAGTTGAGCTAATAAAAATATTAGAAGAAGAAAATACCTTCTCTGGGGAATCTTAAGACACCTCTCTGGCATAGCTGATGACAGGACTCTTTGACATAATTAATGTGATTGGCAAAGATATCTTAAAATACATTATCTCTTTTACAAGTATGGATATCCACATCCCATTTATCAGATCAGGACTTACTTGTCTAACCTCGAGGTTTTCACAGGTGCATTTCCATTAGGAGCACAGTAGCAGCCCTCAGTGTCTCCAGAGAAATCAGTCCCAGATGTGAAGGGCAGACATTTCCTTTCCAGGAAGTCTGCCCTCAGGTATGGCCCATTCGAGGGAAATCCAAGACTGTTTACAAAATAGTGAACCAAGGTGGCTGCATCATGATTAACTTTGCTTTTCTGTTGCTTGGCACTTTAGAATTATATATTTGTGTGTGCGTTCAGCCTTTGTTGTTAAGATCTCTTGTTGTTAGACTCCAGTTTTGTAATCAATGGGGTTTGTCATCCATCAATCATTTGTCTAGTTGAGATATCAGTGTTTGTATATTCAGGAGCATCGTCATGTCATTATCTTAGCATATTATTGCTATTCTGCTGTAGCAAACGGTTCTGGCAATGCTACACAGCAACATCAATGCTATCCCAGGTGCCTTACCCATAGGTTCTAAAATGAAAATAATTCCTATTTTATTCACAATTACTGTAGTTTTAAATTAAATATAGCAATTAGAAACGGAACATTTTATCTGTATCCATTGTAAAGATATCTACAGTCAGGAGAATGTTACAGAAAGAAGGTAATAATTGATACCTTCTGTGTCTTAGAGATGTCTTTCCCTTTCTTTGCAAATATTTTTCTGTCTTTCCCAATATGCAAAAACAAGAGTATAACTCATATATTGCTATATGCACTGCAATGTTGTTCATTAGAAAACACAATGTCCCTAGAAACAAACCGATTAAAATGCTAATTATATTCTGTTAAATAGGGAACTATGGCCTGTGATTCAATAATTCGAAATCCAAAAACAGGTCTAGCAAGAATATAAAACAAACTGAGATGGCAAACTGATTGTCTACAGTGGATAAACAATTTCAAGAAATGTACTGCATATTTGAAAAGAATTATTTTTTAAAAATATCAGAATAACCGACTTGGAAGGGATCTTGAAGGTCTTGTAGTCCAACCTCCTACTCAAGCAAGAGATCCTATACCATTCTGGACAAATGGATAGCCAATCTATTTTTGAAAGCCTTCAGTGATGGATATCTATGGAGATTCTGTCATCTAGGCCATGTTTATCCCAATTTAATGTAATATAAAAAGATTTTTAAAAAGTTTAATTTAAAAATATAAATTGCCAAGTTGATCAATACAGATCAATTCAAATTCTGAAATATTTGGCTAGGTACATTCGGATTAATGGGATCAGTAACTATGGGTTGAATGACATGATAATTCAGTAGTACATAGCTGGTGCCAACATTCATATGTTACGAATGTTCATCAGTTATTTTTCATCAAAGGAGAAGGGAATAAGTTATTTCCCATGAAAGGAGAGGAGGATTCTTAAATTCAGTCTTGGAATCTGTACTCTTGAACAGTTTCATTAATGATTTGGATGAAGAAATAAAGAGCGTGTTTAATAAATCAGCAAATGAACCCAAATTGGATATGACAGATACATTAAAAGGTGACAATAAAATTCAGAACAATTTTCACTGGTTAGAAAGGAAGAGTGAAAATAACAGAATTAAATTTAATACAATATGAATACAAAGTTTTTAAGTTAGGAAACTTTTGTGAAATCAAATATGAAAGTAATAAAATGTGGCTTGCTAACTAACAATTCTTGTTTAAAAGATGTTGATAACAAATTGAATATAAATCAACAGTGTGGAAAATGGTATTTCAAATTAACCCTCAGTAGAAGCATTCTGGCCAAAAATATAAATCTAGGATTTTTATAGTGATTCTGCATGAGCATTAAAATAACTTTTAGTTGTTTATGTGCCATCAAATTATAGTCAACTCCTGGTGAGCACATAGATTGATTTTCTCCAAAATGATCTGTCTCTAGTCTTGTTTTCTTAGGTCTTCCATTGTTAAAATAATTTGGCCTGAAAACACTCTTTCATGAAACATTTATATCCAGAAAGTTATTTTTTCTTTTATCTTAATATATGGCCCTATTATATAAAACAGAGCAAAACATTGATTTTGCATAAAAGTAGCAGAAAACTAGGGATAAAAAAAACCAATGGGTTTTAAATTTCCTTATTCAGTTAAGAAGAGCAGGAAAATGTGACTTTGAGGGTTTTTTGGAGCTTGGAAGAGAACAGACTAAGTAGCTTCCATTCAATATTCTTCTTCTCTTGTCTAATTTAAATTAACTAAAGAGCTCTGTGTTGTGCCTGGAAGGAACTGAATCAATACTTGTTTGAACAATCCTATCTCTGTTTGTCTGCAGCGTGGAACTATATGACTAGAGCAAATCAATTCCACTTCATATTCCTTTCTTTTACAAGACATGGAGTTCTGCTTTAGTGTTACATAAACAGCAGTGCACAATTGCATTTTAAGGCAAATATTATGCCTTTAGGGTTCCGCTAAGGGGAAGGGTCTCCTTAGAAACTCATTAAGAGTTACAAGTCATTTCCTAGAAAGGAAACAGAACAGTACATTTTAAAGGAAACAATTTTCTTAGCTGGTTCTGCTGGTTGGCACGCGACCTTATAAATAACATTACCATCTTTTATACCAACCTCACACACTTTGGATATGTTGGGATTGCAACACCAGCATTTCCCAGAACACATCTGGAAATCACCATACTGCAGATCTACCTTTTCTGTGGCAATTGAATTCTGGTGGATTAAAATAGCCTTCACAAACTCCTTGGCAAATGGACAAAGAATGGATTATCTTCTCACCGAGAAAGAAATAGTGCTGCACAAGATTGATTTATTCATTAGATTTATATCCTGACTTTATTTGTACAACTCAAGGTGGCAGATTTCATAACCCCTCTTATTTTCCCCACAACAATCCTGTGAGTTATGTGGGACTAAAAGTCTGAAGTTACCCAGCTGATTTCTGTGAGAACTAAGTGTCTCCCAGTTTCTGGTCCAGCCCCTTGACCAAATTGGATCTCTTTTACGGTAAGATAAAAAAAAGAACAATTCCTTAAATGACCCAGATGTAGAGGAGAATGTAAAACCTACTTCTTATATTTATAGCATTTTTTTATTTCCTGCTTTGCTTTAAAACCATGTTGGAGCAGACCTAATAAAGTGTTAGTTTTTTGAAAAAGGAGCTCAACATTAGATATGAATTTAATGGCATCCTCTTAGATAATAGATGAATAGAAGAATGTAGTACCAATCTGAAACCACATACAGCTTGGCTTTATTAATTTGTCTGAAATAATTGAAATAAAATAATCAAAATTGGAGTGCCTCCTTTGATTGATTGATTTATGTGGCCATCAAACTTGCAAAAGTCCCTCTGGGTGACTTATAATAAAAACCAAAGGAACTAAAAACAATACACAACAAATTCCCAAAATAGACTGAATAACAGACTGGAGTCAACCATTTCAAATTCCATTCAAGGTCTTTCATTTTGGATGGGCTCATCCAATGATCTGACTCATTGCCCAGGGGACAAACAAATTTTCAGGGTCTTATGGAAGGCCAGCAGGGTCAGAGCCATCCAAATCAGGTCCATAAGCTAGGCACTAGAACAAAGAAGCCATTGTTTCAGAGAAGGAACCCAAAGCATGCCTATCTCATGGGATAAACAGAGATAATTGGAGCAGGTGGTCTCACAAAGAATCTGGCCAGCACTTTGAATGGCCTTAGAAGCCTACAGGAATGAACGCAGCTCTCTAAATAGCAGCATTACTGGGGTCATAAGTTCTCACTCAACTGCATTCTACACCTTATTCCTTAATATAAATTTTGTGGAATTTGAAGTTGTTTTTAATCTTTTATTGTACTGAAGTCTCAGTCATTTAGAATTACTAGCTGTCATCTAGTTCTACAACTTTTAGAGAATAAGGAAACTCCTCACACTCCTCTGGGTACTCACTGCTTTTCTCTAGAAATATATTAAATTTTTCATAAGGTCCTTCAATCATTTTGATTGCCCATTCTGCATTATCCTTTTAGAGGTACGATAACAGGAAATAGTCTTTCTAGTAAGATTGGTATAAAGATTTACAATGTACAATATGGCTTACCCATCTTTTTTGTTTTTTAAGAATGAGGTAAAGCAGCATTCGCATATAGGTATAGTTAGGACAAATCTTGAACCTTAACTCAAAATTGGACCAATTTTCAAAATATTCTGGAGTGTCCAGCAAAAGGCATGATTCCTTTTATCCAGATCTAATAAAGAGTATCACTAAGTAAAAAGTAATAAAATGATGGTGAGGTGATATTTGAGAGGACTGCAGAAAGGCAGACAGCATGTTTGCAAATATTAATATTTCTTCTTCCACATTGAAAGAAGGCAGATGCAAAACGCTTCCATATTGTGGCCAAGAAAAATTAATTAATTAATT
>JANHZT010003489.1:132707-145102 GCA_032468215.1 Stegonotus admiraltiensis | reverse complement strand
TTCCACCCATTGCTTCTTGTCCTGCCCTCAGGTGCTTTGGAGAATAGTTTGACTCCCTCTTCTTTCTGGCAGCCCCTGAGATATTGAAACCCTGCTATCATGTCACCTCAGTCCTTCTTTTCATTAAAGTAGACAAAACCAATTCTAGCAACCGTTCTTTATATGTTTTAGCCTCCAGTCCCCTAATCATCTTTGTCGCTCTTCTCTGCACTCTTTCCAGAGTCTCAACATCTCTTGTAAGATATAAGCTTGCTATCCCCGTAAAAAAGAAGAAGGTAGGGCTTAGAGTGAGAGATTAGAGCTTCCCCATCAGAGAGGAGTTTCAAGTTAGGATTTCTTGCTTCTGAGCTCAGTTTCCAAGCCACTGCATTGTAGCAGCTCTTAATGAATGGAAATGATGAAGGGCAAAGTAATGAGTTCCAGAACCTGAGAAAAATGGGTGTTTGCCACATTGTATTATGGATATACATGCATATTCCTTTATGTGCACAATTGCTAGATAGGTAAATAGGCAAATAGACACAGACAGACAGACAGACAGACAGACAGAGGAGAGGGCTCTATAGTACTGTTTTTTCGAATAGTAAATTTAAGTTTTCAGCACCAGTGACTAGCCTCATCCTTGAGACTGACAGTTTAGTCATTGGAGAAGAACAAATTAAGTGATTTATTTATTGACATGATTTATAAAGTTGTCTGTCAAACAAGGCGATCCTAGGCAAGCATACAGAGGGTTATAACCGAAGCAACAGAGCAACTTAAAAATCAGTAATTCTGAAAACAGTAATGTATCACATGCCAGGAGTCAAAACATTATTCCAGTTTGAATCACTAAAACAGTAATTCAACTAACCAGCACACATCACCTCCCAGTCCAAATGCCTATGGGGACATCCAGATCTTTAACACTTTGCAAAAGACAATCAGGGTCAGGGCCATGTGGACCTCTTGGAGAGAAGTTTCCACAGGGCAGATACAGCAACTGAGAGAACACAATTCCCATGTCCCACAAGATGATACTAATAGATGGAAATTGCCAACTTTGCCAGTTCTGGCAGGACATGAAGAGACAGGCAAATAATCTCGCCCTATGCCCTATAGGTTATAAATAGTATACAGGTAGTCCTCAATTTACAACAGTTCATTTAATGACCATTCAAAGTTACAACAGAACTAAAAAAAAAAGGGACTTATGACCGTTTCTCACAATTGCAACAATGGCAGCATCCCTATGGTCACATGATCAAAATTCAGGGACTTGGAAATTGCTTCATATTTATGACTACTGCAGTGTCCCGGGGTCATGTGATGACGTTTTACGACCTTCTGGCAAGCAAATTTAATGAGGAAGTCAAACTCACTTAACAGCCCTGTGTCTACCTTAACAACTGCAGTGATTCACTTAACAACTCTGGCAAGAAATGTCGTAAAGTAGGGCAAAAGTCACTTAAAGGGCCCAGATTGTTGGGGGCAATATGCTGACTCTTTAAAATGCTTAGAGAGGGCTGTAAAAAGCACTGTGAAGCGGTCTATAAGTCTAAGTGCTATTGCTATTAACAAATGTCTCACTAGCAACAGAAATTTTGGGCTCAATTGTGGTCGTGAGCCGTTAACTATCTATATTGAGTTTATTCGTTTAAAGGAAATATATGGCTGCCCATAACCTTTATTTTATTTATCAAATTTATTTATATTATCACAGGGCAACTTTATGCCTTTATTACTATTTTTAAAATAAATAAAAAGAAACAATAAACCCCAATCAAAATACAACTCCTAGTGCACTCCTCATACACCTACTTTTATAGTTACTGGGCTCCAGCTATCCAGGATCTCAACACTTGGGGAAAGAGCCAGCTCTTCAGACCTCAATAAGGAAGATGTTCCACAAGGCAGGGGCTACCACGGAGATGCCATTCTTTCAAAATACTGCAAGATGATGTCATTCAAGGGAAGGGACCTATCTGATATAGTAGAACAGCTAAATATCTTAGAGGAGGCTGCCCCACAGATAACCTGGCCCCATGCCATTAGGGCTTTAAAGGAAATAATTAGCACCTTGAATTACACTTTAAAAGAAACTAGAAGGGCAGTTTGTACAGAAGTAGTATAACTGTGAAATACCATCATACTAGCTAAGGATTTTTTATTCTTTTATAATTTATAATTAATTTATAATTATAATTTATAATTAATATAATCTATAATAAATAATATATAATTAATAATAAAATAATTCATAATTAATATAATTATAATATTAAATAATTAAAATTAATTAATATAATTAAAATTAACTTATAATTATAATTTATAATTAATTTATAATTCTGCCAACCTAAGTACGTAAAAAATGCAAGTAGAAAAATAGGGACCACATTTGGTGGGAAGGTAACAGCGTTCTTTGGGCCTTTGGTGTTTAGTCATGTGGGCCACATGACCATGGAGAGGTCTTCGGACAGTGCTGGTTCTTCGGCTTTGAAACGGAGATGAGCACTGGCCCCTAGAGTCAGGAACGACTAGCACATATGTGCAAGGGGAACCTTTTCCTTTATAGCGAAGGAATTCTGGGAGTTAAAGGCCACATATCCTTAAGTTGCTTTAAGAAAAATACTGCTATAGCCTAAAGACAGCAGGGTTCTTTCCATGTAAATGGAATTAAGAAGAGTTGCAGCTCTTCTTAATTTGAACAACTGCCCTTGAAAATTTTACCTGGCTATGGAAAACTAATACGTAGCAGCATATCAGTCCAAGTGCCCACTTTAATAAGATCATATTAAGCAGGCTGAGAGTGCAGAAGAAGGCTATGAAGATCTCTAACAGAGCAGTAGATGGAATTACCTGAAGTTCTCACTTGTTGCGTTGACCTCTGCTGTTTGCTTGGAGCAGAGACACAAAATGGTAAATATCCCTTGTGGATTAAGAGATGAAGGAGTAAAAACCATACAAATGAGTGAAGAGCTCAGATAGATGCTAAAAATAAATCAAGCTTGCAGGAAGAAGGCTTTTGGACAATACAGGTATTCCTCAATTTACTGCCATTCCTTTAATTCATGACCATTCAAAGTTAAAAAGGCACTGAAAAAAGTGGCTTATGACTGTTTTTCACATGTATGACTGTTGCAGCATCCCCATGGTCACATGATCAAAATTTGGATGCTTGGTCACGGCTTCATATTTATGACTGTTGCAGTGTCTCAAGCAGTGGTGAAATCCTCTGAAGTCTGCTACCTGTTCTGTGAATCTGCTACCAAGCGCACACTGAGGCATGCTAGCACAGTACTAAAAAAGGAACATTTTGAAGCCTTCCGAGTCTGCAAAGATAAGTAGAACAGCAGGGGGCAGGGGGGGAATACGCTGTGCCACACAATTTAGATCAGCTAGAAAGCAGGAAATCTGACAATTCCAGCTAATATAAATTGAGAGTCACAGTTGATCATTGCCCAGCTGATCATCGGAAATACCAGTTCACCTGAACCAGTAGCATTTCACCCCTGGTTGTGAGTCATGTGATCATCTCTTGTAACCTTGTGACATGGAAAGTCAATGGGGAAGTCATATTTACATAAGAACCATGTTACTAACTTAACAACCGCTATAATTCACTTAATAGCTGTGGCAAGAAAGGTCATAAAATGGGAAAAACTCACTTAAAACTGTGTCACTTAACAACAGAAATTTTGGGCTCAGTCATGCTCATAAGTCAAGTATAACCTGTATAATAAAAATTATCACAACCTTGGAGCAGTATGGACTAAGTTTTTAAACACAAATATTTCAGGTATGGGCAAAGAGGCAGCTGTAGAAGTAGCATTCTAGAATCTCTTTGCTGGTTTTTGTCCATATTAGTAAAGCTTTGCATTCCTCACTTTTTAATATCAGGATCAGTGCCTATACTCTATACAAAACTCATCATGAATGAACTTTTCCAAATAAGTAATAATATATCCCTATATTATCATCTATGAGGATTTGATCCAACATTGCTGGGCTGTAAAGGGTACACATGTGGACTTTCGAATTAATATTAGAAATTACAGGTTGTGGGTCAAGTTGCAGCTTCAAGAAGGAAATCTGAGTCAGTGAGAACTAGTCACAAGATGAAAACATAATGTGGAGGATTAAGGTCCCGGGTAAAACTATCTCAGGTTCTTCACCGGAATCTTTATCCAGATGAAAAAAAATACTCTTAGAAATGAATGGTTCATATTTGAGAATCTAGTTCAGTTATGAAGCTAGTACTAATTCTAATTGATTAGCTGGATCCAAAGCCAAAGAATATCCTTAATATATATTATCTTGACAACCCCCTTCACAGTTTCCTCCATAAACTCCTATCTGTCAACTCTCTGTGACCTTCTATTATTTCTTCAAATTAAATGCTAATTCCCTGAGTTTGTAACTGCAAATGTTACTGACTCAACTGCAAGTTATCCTCTAGTTGATGACTCCTAAAAATGTTATTTTAGTGTAACCTTGAAGATGCTCTAAATAACTTGTGCTGTAAATAACATGTGTCATTCTCACTTTGTCTTCTTTATTGAAACTGAAAATGAATTCATTGTCTCACTGCTATTTTGGTGAAAAGTTCCATACAGAATGAAGAAAGATATGAAGCAGGCCAAAATAAGCACAAATAACAAGAATCGAACTTTGAATGCTTGATGTTAATTCGCCTACTTGGAGGAGATATTCTATTCACACACAGCAAATTTAACAAATTGCACTGAAATCAATGCAATTTAATTGGCGTAAATATAAAAATCTGTTACATTTTCAAATAAAGGAGAATTCTCCTGTGTGAATGTTCATAAGGAAGTGTGTACTTAATAAATGGTATGCTGAAGAATAAATATGTCATTTATTAGTTACAGATTCAGCCAATCCAATTTAGAAAAAATATTTTTGTTAACCATATCCTATTGAAAGAAGAGAAATGGGAATTGAAGAAATAAATAAAGTTGCTTTTTTTAAAAGAAATGGATAAAATGGAAATGAAATAGTAAAATGCAACTTTGTATATATAACAGAGAAGAAATAATTCCAGAAATAAACAATAAATGAGCCTGTACAGAAACAAAAATAAGCTGTGGGGATTTTTCACTGTTTTTAACAACTGTGTTTACAGAAGGAGCCGTGTGAGTCCGGCCATAGTTAGCTATGATTAAATATCAGTAAAACTAATAGAACCATTCAATTACAACTACTGTATGTAAGTCCCTGTTTTTTACAGGGGACTTACATAGTTGTAAATTTACAGCACTATTTTGTAAGTGTCTAATAAGAAGCAAATTTCACGCAATTCAAATTCCTACTATCAAGAGAGATATGCAGGTCATTATTCTGTTAAATGTCAAAAAGGTCATATATTCCTTGGGAAAGGTATGTATGTATGCATGTGTATATACTGTCATTTCTCATTTTTTTACAGTGGGATATTTGTTTGTTTATTCATATACAGGTAGTTGGTGGTGTGGTGCCCTAGAGGTGAAGATGGTCACCTCCCGCTTGGAAAGTTAAGAGTTCACTCCTAGGCAGCAGCAGATATTTCTTTGTCAGGGTGCAAAGAGAAAATATCTGCTGAAACTCCATGCAGGCGGCTGGAAAGGGATCTGTCCAGTAAACGTCCTGCTCCATTCAGTCGCTGCGATTCCACTCCGTATAAATGGATTAAAGGGTCATAAAAAGGAAAATAAATTGCATATACAGCTAGTCCTTGGCTTACGACCACAATAGAGCCCCACATTTTCATTGCTGAGCGAGACATTAAGCGAATTTTGCCCCATTTTACAGCCTTTCTTGCCACAGTTGCTAAGTGAATCGCTGCAGAGATCCTTAAGCTAGGAACATAGTTGTTAAGTGAATCTGGCTTCCCCATTGACTTTGCATGTTAGAAGGTCACAAAAATTGATCACAGGACATAAATACATGTCAATGGCCAAGTGTCCAAATTTGAACATGTGACCACGGGGACGTTACATCAGTAAAAAGTGGTCATAAGTCACTTTTTTCAGTGCCATTGTAATTTTGAATGGTCACTAAACTAATGGTTGAAAGGCGAGGACTACCTGTACTTATTTACATTATATGAGTTATTTACCACCTGAAACCCCCAGAGGTTTATATACATGTTTCTTAAGAGAAAGCTTGTAAAAATGTTGTTCCTACATATCCCAAAATCTCTTCTACATTCACACCATTGCACAAACAGGTATAAGTAAGACTAAAATGTCTTAGCCACCAATGCTTTGCTGGACGTAGCTTTTATGACAAGGACCCCAAGGAGATGGTCTTGAAAAGAAGTGGAGAAAATTAGGAACAGTCAAGAATGTTTGACTCCTTTGGGGATCTAATTTTCATCCCAAGAAACTATTATGACTTTGAAGCAAGACCAGAGCAAGGAGAAGACAAGGGAAAGTCTTCTCAGTCCGCTGATATTCCTTCTTCAAAAATTTGAGCAGGAAACAAAGAAATGTTGTCATTTTCTTCATCATAGCTACCCACCACCCACTCACCCATTTGATTCCATCGTATTTCTTCCCCTCAAGTATAAAGCAGGCTTCTAAAAAAAGGTGGGGAGGAGGAGGAGGAAGAAGTAGAGGGCAATTCCTCTCTTGTTTTAATTGAATTATGCAGCTGCCCTCCGGAGCTGACACCAGGATACACCAGACTTTTGTGTGATATCAGCAGGAATTCCACCAGCTTTCCCTCCCCTCCTAGTCCCAGGGAATGGATGAAGGATTTCAAAGGAAAAGCCAAAAGAATGAAGGGAGGAGAAAAGTAAGCTAATAGGGATGGGAATTATTTTGCAGTGCTGGGGTGGGGGGGATAAGATGGGGGGGAGGAGAAAAGTAAAGTAACTTTCAGAAATTGAAAGCTGACTCTCTCTAGTAGCCCAAGGCAGTGCTCTGACCTGAGGTAGCTGCCCTTTTAGCCAAGGATGCAGACAAAGTTCAGGACAAGGGAAAGCTGGATAAATAAGAAACACGTCTTTGTGGGGAGGCTGTTCTTACAGCAGCAGGACACGCCTGTCTATTTAAAGTGGACTGATGGAGACCTCTCCGGAGACCTGCACTAGCAAGATTGTTGACTCACACAAACTGTGATGGACAAGCTAGGTCTTGTCCCCTAAAGCAAAAAGCAACATAGTTTGGCCTTCCTCTCACCTTGTGGAATCAGTCACGGGGGAAAATGGAACCAGAGCTTTGTCTGTGCAGATGTATAGCTGTATATCCCTCCCCCAAAAGATAATCATCCCCCCTCTTTAAATTGCTCTTTGTTTCAATCTCTGCCCTTACGTTCACAGAAACCCCCCCCCATGCCTTATGGTTTGTAGGATGCATCCTATTCTAATCCAATGTGAAGCTCAGGGGGGGGAAAGCATTATTTGGAGAAAAGAGATGGTCTCGCAAAGAGACTTCTACATTTTAAGGTAATGCGACCCTTTACAGCAGACCTTAAATAAATGGACATGTAGATTATTAAATCAGGCTTGTTAAAAAGAAATTGTCAAGCCAAAATCTACATTATTATATTATTATTCCAATTGAGTATCAAGTGGGTATTGACCCAAATGATTCAAATCATTATTAGAGTCATTCAAGTATCACTATAAAATGTAGATTGTCCCATGTAGGGTATTATTTTGCAATATAAATGGTGTCAAGTCCAGTAAATTTAGTATTTCTAAATATTTGGCTAATTCTGTTGATATTGCACCAAGAGCTCCAGTTACATTCAGTATAATTTATTTTTTCCTCCATAATTCTACAACCTCAGTGTATAAATCACAATGTATTATTTTCTCCAGTTGTTTTTCAAGGTTCTGCTACATGAATGAACCACAGTTTCCTATGTCTGGTATATTATATTCTAAGCACCTATCAGTTTGAATTCTGAAATACCACAAAATTTTGACCTCCTCATTTTTTAAAACTTTTCCAGGAACATGGTCCAAATGTTTCCTGCAAACAGTAAAATTGAATTTTCTTCATAAATTCATGTGGAATTAATAGTAATATTATGTCACCCAAAAGCCCATTTAAGTCTTTCACACAATCTCTACATGAGTTAGTACACCGAAGTGCAGACATTATCAATTTCCTATGAGTAATGTCCAAATGACCATGGTCAAGAGTAAAAAATTAGTGGACTTATACAGCTGTATCATCTAAATATGGAAATGCTCAAAATAATTGGTAAGTACATACGTTACCATATGCAAAAATGTAGTTCACTTGTTTGTGTCTTTGCATGCCATAAAAAGGCACAGAAATGCCATATAAAGGCATAGAGTATGTAGTTTAATTATTGTGTGAATTGTGCTTGGTTCATGGGCATTTTTTCAATAAGCCATGACTGAAACAATTCTTGGCTTAGTGCAATATGTGAATATAGTCATGGTTTATCTTCTAAGGTGCTGTTTCAGAGCAGAACTTTTCATTAGTTTAGTTACATAGCAGAGAATGCTACAGAAGAGATAACAGGAATTAAACCGTCCTATAATATTATTGCTATTATTACTAAATTTTTGAATGACTACTAAAACCTTTGTCAAAATATCTTGCAACAGGCCAATAAGACACTCACTATTAACTCCATTTTTCAATATGACAATGTAAAAATAAAGCTGTGACTTGTTTAAGGACACTCAGTGAATCTATTACTGAATTTTATCTCCAGATATCTAAGAAAGGTTGTCCCAAGGGAAGCACTTTTGGCCAAATATATTAAGCCAAAATTGATTCTGATAAATCAGCAAATTCATAGTTATAGTTGTGATTCATAGACCACAAACCACCAAACATTTCAAGCCTTTTACAACAGATACAAAGAATTCAACAATCAAGAGCTTGTTAAAAGTTTATCCAAGGGGGAATATCTTTAAGGCCCACATTGTTCTTCCTCCCTCAATTCTGAAGAACCCAAATTCAAAGCTGACAGCTGCACACTGAAAGGGGGCTACATCCAAGCCAAACCAGCATGACCTAGTTCCCATAATATCTCAGGCTTGAGCTTGCCAAATTCCATGTTGGATCTACCCCTGTCCTAGCAAATTCTCACTTGGTTCTACCAACAGCAATCACCACCCTCTATCCTTACTCAGCAGATTCTGACTGAGTCCATTTGAGAAGGAATGCCAGAAAGATGGACAAATTGAACCACTGATGTTAAATTTGTACTTTCCACAACAAGTTCTACATTTTCCAAAATAGCCATGAACATTCATATGACTCTTACCTGGCATTTCCATAATCAGCATATGTTGTAGCAACTTCCGTTTGTGTAGATAAATATCTCACAGAATTTAGAGACGTCCATAGTCTGAAAGATCATTTGCTTTGGTCAATTTACAGTACTTAAAAACACAGAATAGTGCTTAAAAATTAGAATTCCTCTTACTAAATCTGCTTATATTAGTACACAGACAAGAGCTGAAACTTTTTGAGGAGGTAATTTTCTCCCCATCTTCTTGCCTCCCAGCCCAACATTCAAAGTTATTTTTTAAAAAGGATGAACATCAACCACATCCATTTTAAAACAATTGATAAACTTTGATTTTTCTCAGGGACAATGGGTATTCTCCTTAGCTAAATTGTTGGGCAGCAGAGGCATGATATATTTTTATAACATATAAATCATAAACGTATATAAGAAATAAAGAGAGACAAATTTGCAAACCATCCTGTGGTCTCTATAGCTCCTGCAGCTTCTAGGATCAAAGAGTATTCTGGGAGAAGACTGATGTAGTTTCATGTGGGCCCATCTGGATACCAGTTCTGCTGAAGTCTGTGAAGGAAAATGAGATAGCTTCAGTCATAAATCCATTCCTCTAGACATGACAAGTATGAGTTTTATGTTTCAAGAGTGGAAGAAAAGTATGGGAATATTGCTGCCAAGGTTATATGAATAGAGAAATATAATAACACATTCCCAACAGATTGGAAATTTATATGTATTAACCTCCACTGAGCAAAGATCACAAAAAATGGGTAATTGTAACTATGAAGAATAATCTAGGACTGATAAAACAGTTCCAGGTTACTGTCTTTAATAATCCCTTCTTATGCATAGAATGTTCTTCATCAGCCACAGCAGGCCATCTGGACACAATCATGAATTATATTTGCACAAGCTAGAACTTCCCAAAGCATGAAGTTGACCACCCTGGGTACCCCAAAAGTTGCTGTCAACATATAATTTTTAATATATTTATAGAAAAAATACATGGATCATAATTATATATAATTAATGTTTCAACGAATAATGTATACATCGGTTAAATTAAACCAGATGGACTTCATGTTGTGAATCTGTATGTTTTCTTTATCAAGATGCATCCACTTTTCCAAGTTCTGGCATGCACTCAAAATGTAAGAAAATTAATCAGCCCAATAAAGTTATAAAAATCTGTGGTATAACCACATTTCAAATATTATGCAAGGTTTAGATAACTGCATCTGTACAGGTAGTACTTGAACGATGACCATTCATTCATCACCCCCTTGAAGTTATATCAGTGCAAATATATATACATTTATAACTAATCACCACTTGATTGTCTTAGCATCTTGGTCATGCGATCATGATTTTGGCACTTGGCAACCAGCATGTATTTATAACAGTTGCAGCATCCCTAGCAGTGGTGGGTTGCCCCCGGTTTGCACTGGTTCTATAGAACCAGTAGTAAAACCAGCGGGAGGCTCCACCCACCGACCCCGATGTCATCAAAATGCTTCTGCACATGCAGTGTGGCCCTGCTGTGAACCGGTAGTAAAGGTAAGTAGAACCCACCCCTGATCCCTAGGGTCATGTAATCATTATTTACAATCTTCCCAGGGGACTTCCAACAAGCCAAGTCAAACAGCATTGCAGTTTTTATATAGGAGACTGGAAAACAACTTTGGGTAATGTGCAATTACCTTTTTCCAGAGGTAGCCAAATGTTGTATTACTACAACATAATTTAAGCAATCAAAATTTTGAATATTTGAAGATCATAACCACAAAAATGTTTCAAAACATGCTTGTTTGCAATTTCACATCCATTAGCAGATATCTTTAGAACCAATGAGTATTTCTTAAAAATGTTATGGGCAATTCTTATAAAGCATATTTAGTAACTAAATGTCATTAAAATCAACAAAGCAGATCAATTTCAAAAGGTATTAACTGTAGTCGATAAAAATAGCCTGGTCAACACACTAAACATGGCCAGGCCTAGGAGTACCCCCAACCTGGGATACTGATTCTTATACTATCAGTGTAAGATACTATTTGTTTCCCTGCATTCTTGAAGATATATGGTGTAGGAGATGACCAAGCTGAACCTGAGGGAGGGGTGAAACAAGTCATCAGTCTCAAGTCCTTTCATGCCTATGAGAGATTTAAGTTCAGCCCACCTTGAATTCCATCAATTCTTATCTACCGCCAATTTGCTTTGACCATTAGTAATTCAGATTCTTGTAGAGAGCTTAATCTTGCAATAAACCTTTATATTCATTTGAACTGCCTGTGTTTCCTGATTTCTTGCACTTGACATAGAACTTCTACTGCAAGTCGTCATTGTTAGCTCTCTTGTCAGGTATAATTGTATTGAAGTTCAACATGCACTTAAGTAGTAGTCCATTAAAAATAGAGGAGGAGGGGGAGGAGGAGGAGGAGGAGGAGGCATTTCCAGAAAGAATCCCCCTTTATTTTTCTGCCTAAAATAAAACACAGGAATATAAGCAGACTGTTGGAATACTAAAGGAAACACCATGGGTGATCACTAGGAGAGGCTTTCTATGGCTTTTCTTCTTCTTTATTCAGAATAGAATAAAGGCTTTCATCTTCCCTGTCATATTTTTATTTTATTTTATTTGCTCAGTTGTTGATCTTTTTTCCCCTGCTCCTTTTTTTTAGTTGTGGGAGGTTAAGGTCAGCCTTCTGTAGAAAAGAAAGCCTGGAATGTTTTGTGAGGATCTGTTTATTTACACATTTAGAAACTGAGACAGGATGGAAACAAGAGTTAGCAAGGGTAATAAAGGGTCCAAGTCTTCTTGTTTGGTGCTTGATCTCAGGCCTCAGATGCATGAGATTGCATTTAATCTCCAGGGTATATTCCTGAAAGTTACTAGCAAGGTACCGAGCTCTGGAAAGGCCAAGAGATGTAACCAATGGGAATAGATAGTTGGTAGATGGTAAACTGGTGAAAATAATGATGGAAAAGGGGAGGGCCCTGCAGATAAGCAGGATAAAATAACTACTTCAGAACATACTGTTCCAGAACATACCTGGGAGAATAAGAAGTGGCCTTCCATAACGACTCTCCCACACACCCCACACACACACACCCGTGCATGCGCATGTGACCCCCCCATGCTCCCCATGCTCCCCCCCGTGCATGCACGTGCA
>JANHZT010003489.1:94329-107189 GCA_032468215.1 Stegonotus admiraltiensis | reverse complement strand
TCTCCGGAGAAGGGCGGCATATAAATCAAACTAATAAATAAATAAATAAATAAATAAATAAATAAATAAATAAATAAATAAATATTTACTACCTGAAGTAGCCAGTACCTACTGACATTATAGGGTTTGCTTTGCTTCTCTTCATTGGCATTGGATTCATTTAAGTATCTTCCATCACCTGCCACTTGAACATTTTTCTGAATTAACAACACAAGGAACTGAATCAGATAGGCAAGGCAGCTGTTCCACCACTGAGCATGTTGTCACCACTATGACAACATCTCTTCTTCTTCCTCTGATCTCACTCACCCCAAAACCCTATGAAAAACCAAGGATTGATTAAAAGTAAAGGCACCCAGAATGACATTTCTAAAACACCATAATCTATTTTTCCCCCTGGAGCTACATAACCACAAACAATATGTGGAAGACCACTATTAACCTGGGGAGGGAGGATCTGAAATATTCTTCACCCAAAAGGGGTAAGAGGTACAGAAATTTAAAGCTTGCCCTACTGCAAAAGAATGAAGATTGCAGGGATGCAAAGTGACTTGGCTCTCCCTTTCATCCCATTCCCCTCCAAGCAACTACGCTGAAACAAGGTAGTTTGGTGCAGGGGGTAACTTCAGACAAACTGGTTTTTTTAATCCTTTTCTGTTTCTGCTGGGCATTCTTCGGACAGATTTCAAAAGACTGCGTTGCTAATGAAAAACACACTGGCTGTTAAAATTAAGTTAACTCCTTTTATATATTTTTTTAAAAAGAGAAAAGATGAAGATGAAGAAGAAAAGGGGGAAAAGGAAAGGAAAGACCCTCTTTGATTTCATTGGTATAGATATTAGAACCACATTGTTCATCAAGATATATTTGGCCTTACAAAAATACACAGTAGTTCTTATAAGCATGTAATCAGTGGTTTTATATAGAATCTTTTTCTCCTCATTATTAGGGGAAAAAACATGGAGGGATGGCTTAGAAAATATTGTGTTGAAAGATAACTTTGAGAATTGTTTTGAATATTCAAATATTTTTATAGCATATTTGAAGCAGGAGTGGGAGAAAAAAAGGAACTATTTTTTTGTGTTTAAATATTTGTATGTTGCCTGCTCCAACCATGTGGCTTTAGGTGGCTTAGTTACAAAATTCACACACAATATTCAAACAAACCATTAAATTCCAGCCACATAAAACTTCAAGGCACAATATAAACCAAATAACATTCTATGCATTTTTGAGATTTTTTTCAGTTCGCTAGCTTTTGTTGATAGAATTGGACTAAACCATTCCTGTCATACTTATATGTTTACTAGATCGGAAAGCAGTGATGAAATTCCATGTGTTTGTGTGTGTTTGTGTGTGAAAGAGAGAGGGGGAGAGAGAGGGGGGGAGAGAGGGAGAGAGACTGTGTATATGTGATATTATAATGTGCATACAAGGGGAAAGCTTGTGTTGCGTCAATGTGACACAGCTTTCATCATTTGTCCTCCCTCAGCTACCCTCCAGATGACTCCAACAGAACGTTTTGTGACACATTGTTTTTGTGTTAGCATTAACTAACATCAAAGGAGTTTTATTAATTATGGTATTTGGCTAATATGTTCAAGCAGTGCCCTAGGCCTCTTAGAAATCCTCCTCTCCCTTTCTCGGTATTTTTATCTGGTATTCTTCAGATAGAATAACAATAAAATCAGAAAATGAAGGGTGTCTTGCTTCTCTTATCTGTTTCCTTGTTTTCAGAAGAATGTGGGAAGTAGATTGGTCTAAAAATTTCTCCTGTTGTGATTTCTACAAGTCCTGCTGCTTATAAATTTCTCATGCTCCTTACTTCCTTGCTTCTGTATAACATATGTAGGACATTTTTTATCCAGGAGGCTTGGAACAGTTCTCGCTTTAGTAACTGTGTAATACAGCATAAGGCTTCCAGTGGTCAGAATGCTCATTTTTCTAAAACTGCAAATGCTGCTGCTTACCATTAACCATCATCTGAAATTCATATAATTATTGAAAGAGAGACTCGGGGGCAATCTTATCATTATTTGTAAACCGAGACTGTTCTTTCTCCTTAAAATGTCTTCATTATCTAATCCTCTCTGGGGTCATTATTAACAACTGTAAAGATTCAATAGATGGTATTGATCACTTGTTTCCAAAATGCTCAGGGGAGACTTTAAAAATCACTTTAAGGTTTTAGTTATACCTTCACAAACAGGATACATGGATAGCTGGATAGCTTTGTAAAGAACTAGTTTGTAAATAAAAATCCAACCCAACTCATTATTGTTTTCCATTATGTGTATGTATGTATGTATGTATCTTTTTAGTCCTAGCACAGAGAGCAGTGACTCACATGGTTAGGACCCTGGTTTGTCAATCAGCAAGCCCACGTTCAAGACCTAAGTGCTGCTGTGTGATGGGGTCAGCTCCAGGGGTGAAATGCTCCTAGATCGGACCGGATCACTTGATCTGGTAGCAATCTTGGCCAGTGGTTCAGCGATCCTGTAGCAACAGTGGAAGATAGCTCCGCCCACCTGGCGGGGGTCATTACTTCTTGGTTCCAACCAGGAAGTAATGTGTTTTTTACCTTCTGCGCATGCGCAGAAAGTTTTGTGCATGCGCAGAAGGTTTTGTGCATGCGCAGAAGGTCTGTGTGTGCCTGTGATGCCGGTAAGGAAGGTAAGTAGATTTCACCCCTGGTCAGCTTCCATCATTTGTTCCAGTTCCTGCCAAACTAGCAATTCAAAAGCATGTAATTGCAAGTAGATACTGTAGATAGGTACCACTTCAGTGGGCACATTAAGAAAAGGAACCCCCAGCTGGGCGTCCTGGGCAACAGTGAAGTCACGGGCTAATTCTTTCAACCTAGAACACCTTAGATCAGGGGTGTCAAACTCATGTTTGCCACAGCAGTGTCATGTGACATATAGGACTTTTTTCCCCTTTGCTAAACCGGGCGTGGATGTGGCCAGCATATGACGCATCTGACCCGTGGGCCAGGGGTTTGCCTTAGATGCTTCTGGCACAAATGTGAATGTGTTCTAGTGCAACACTAAGATTTTGAAAAGCACAAAGTTTGCACAGCATCAGAAATGCCCAAGACTGAAGTAAAAAACAATATTAAGCAACTGTGTTTTATATCAACACACACAACCACCCCTACAATGGAGTTATAGAGAAATTTGGAACATAAACTACCATCTAGAGAAGATCTCTGGACTTCAGCCATTTGGGCTGAAGCCATTTTGGGATCATCACTTGTAATCCAGATCAGGAAGTCAACCTCTCTATAAAATATACCTGTTAGTCATGCCACATTCCTTCCTTGACTTTCCTCTAGGTTCCACCTAATTGCCTTGCTGTTTCCGTGCTTTGGTGATAACACAGAGTAAGCAGTGTACTCAGCTGATGCACTGTACTCAGCTGATGAAGCAGTATTCATGTCAGGGGAGCACACACACACACACACACACACACACACACACATTCTGCTGCTGCTGCTGCTGCTGCTGCTGCTGCTGCTGCTGCTGACATCAAAGCCAACCCAACCAGCTGGAATCAATATGCCAGCCTGGGTTTTTACTTATTCCTGGTGGAACACCCTCCCAAAACTGTGGTTGTAGAAATCCTAAGTATAATGCAAGGCCATCTCTGTGACATAAAATCACTATTCCCATCATTATCGAGTAACTTTCAAATTAGGTGGCATTTGGACAAGCACAGAACTAAGTTAAAGATAGTTTAAATCACTTTGAAAAGAAAAAGGAAAGGATTGATTGTCTGCTTCATCTAACTGTAGGTCAAGTAAAAACTCTCTTCCAAATCTCCCAAATATTTACACCCAGAAAATACAACGCCTGGGAGATGAAACATCTGAGAAAATGGGAAATTTCTTTCCAATCCCAAATAAATCATTCCATATTTTTCAAGTTGTTGAAATCTGGCTTGTAAGTGTGAAACCTTCTAGTTTAGATACAGTGACCATATTATGAAGGACAGTCCTTTATTTCAGAAAGCTGTCCTTTATGTTTATTTTTCAAAAGCTCAATTTTGTCCTTTGTTTTGTCCGTATAAGATTTACAATACAAATGGTACCATTTAGTGCCCAGTCTTTCATACTAATGTGAAAAATATGGAAATTGAATTGTCCTTTTAAAATAAAGTTACATAATATTGTTTGTTTTTTGATATTTTTATTAGAATATGCATTTTTGTTGCTTCTACACTTGATTTTTTCTTTGTAAAGCACAGTTATTAATTTTTTTGTCCTTATGAATTTCCTTCAGATTTGCCCCCTTTTCAGATTTGTCCTTTATTTTTCCAAGAAAATATAGTCACCATGAGGATAGGCACAAAATGAAGTTCATGCACATTATATAGTGTACACAGAAACTACATGGTATAATTTGACTGTATCCATATCATTTTAAGAGAACATAATCAACTGCATGCGCTTAAAACAATAGCCTTTGCATTCTAGCCTGATCTACTAATTAGTCTGGGCAACATTTGTGAACATTTCCATGCAGATACTATCTTTTTTCAGCATTGGAAAAAAAATCAATAAATAAAACAGACATAAATCGGGAGGAATCAGTGGTTGAGGCTGTTGTAGCTCAGCTGTACTGTCAACAACACCAAGGCACATAATGAGATGCCAAGAGTGTCATTACAGTACCACTGACTTACTAAACAGAAAGACTGAGGGAGGGGTTAGCACCAGGGATGAAATCTACTTACCTTTCCTACCGGTTCAGAAGCGTGGGTGTGCCATTGTCATGTCCGATTTTTGACCCTCTGCGCCTGTGCAGAAGGCTTTGCACATGCGCAGAGGGATAAAAACCAGGATGTCCAGGTGGGTGGGCAGAGCCTCACGCTGCAGCCGCTACCAGTTCACCAAACCACGCACCACCGGCGCTACCGGCTCACGCGAGCCAGATAGAACCGGCAGGATTTCACCACTGGACAGCAGTGTCCTGTTGTTGGACTCTTCTATATTTGGAACTATATATTTTAGAACTGGATCAATCCTGAGAAAGTCATAAATGTAAACATATGTACCATACACCATACATAACTGCATGTACATGGACAAATATATTACATACAGTATATTACATATATATATAAACACAAAACTGCATTCATATGTCCTATGGTTTCTCTGCATCTTGCTAAGACGTTGGCAGTTGAGTTGGAAATTTTGTCAATTTATGCAGGGTAGATGTTAAGCACCATTGATTCATTAACTGGCTTATAATTGAAGATAAATAGTGGAGTGGAAGATGGTCATATAGATTTCTCACTGTCTAAAAAAATATTTTTTTACAAAAATAACTTTCCACAGTAATTACACTGGAGATGCACTATGGCCTCATAGTTCATTTTCATTAGTTTATTCATACTGCAATAAATATTGACTTTTCCCTGTGAACACCAGGAGTTTTAATTCAGAAAACTACAAATCCCAGAGGGGTTTTTAAGAAAACCATAAGTTGTTTCCAAATGAAGTTTTGTTATACAATGGTCCTTCTGCCTCACTCTTACAATGTTCCAGGAAGCAAATAATAAGATCTTATTGTAATACTCTGTGTTTTCCTAGCTTCTTGGTTTTTTTCATTCAAAGATGGAAAGCTGAAATAACTACATTTCTTGATCTGGAAGTTTTAACAGCTGCCATGTAGAAGATGTTATGAGGTGGAGAATTAAAAATCAGATGGAATTATAAGAGAGGTACAACTACAGCTTGTTGTAGCCACATCTTTCCCCAGATTGGTTGATGATCTTCTAAATTTCATTGTTGTGAATACCTACTTCTATAACTAACCATTCTATTTTGAAGCACCATCTGACCTTCCCCCCCTACTTGTTTACTTTTTCATATGTGCCTCTTGACTTTGGTAAGTTTGATCTATCTAAGTAACTAAACTCCTTTTTCATCAGATACACGTCTTCTAATTTTCTTGGTTTCAGATTCTGAATGTTAGTCCTTTTCCTTTGCACACTATTTTCATCCTTTTGGTTCATGAAGTTATATAACCTCTACGCTCTCAGAATATCATCAATAGTCATTGATCAAGGCATTCTAACAATAAATGGAGGCATTCCAATGTTCAAACAATCTAAGTTTTTTACCAATTAGCAGATACAAGACTTCTCCAATTAATATTTCTAAATGTTGATTTTATTTCTTTAATCAAAGTGATGATCGATAGTAAAAAAAAAAACTATTGATACTAAGGTATCTTTTCTCCTGATCTAGATGTCATGGGCAAACTGCATTAATAAAAATAAGAAATGTTCCCATGGTTAATTTTCTATTTCGAATTATCCCAATTACAAATTAAAGATACGTTGCTAAACAAGTGGCAAATACCAATACCTAATTTTATATGATCTAGTAGAAGACAAAAGATCAAGTTTAAGATTTTACAAGATTCAAAATTACAGTGTGGATTGGCAGTACCTAATTTCAAATTGTATTACCAAGCTAGTTGTTTAACTTGGATAGCACATTGAATTATATCATCTTACAGCTGGATTGTTTCTATTGAAGGAGCAGGCCTTCCAGATGGTTTGCATAAATACCTTTGGTTTGACATAAATAGAAAAATACAACCTATAGGAGATCATTCAATAATAAGCAGCATATTAAAAGTATGGGATAAACACAGAAAAAGAATTAGTCCAAACATATTCCCATGAAAGTGAACATACAAAGATATTTGAACAATGGAGATGGAATAACTCATATAGTCATCAAGATCTAATTATTAATAAGACAAAGAGGAAATCCTTCAAAATTCTTTCTCTGGAATGGTCAGAATCCCTTCACTGGTTTCACTACCTCCAAATAAACATTATAATTCTGAAGGAATTACAAAAACAAGGTGGAACGTTCAGAGACCTGACTGAATTTGAAAAACATAAAAGAAAATTCAGAACATTTGCTGGGCTTATCTACAAGTTCCAGTTGAAATATGATTCAGAGACCAATCAAGGACTGTATGATTAAACGGATGCCAAAATAAACAGAACAAGTGATATACAACAATGGGAATATCAGTGGAAGAAAATACAGTGAATATTTCACTTACAGAAAATTGATATAAGCTATTTTACTAAAGGTATTATTTCTCCAGTATTAATTGGTAAAATTTTTGGAAATGTAATAAGCAGATAAAGTCATTTGTTTTTCATTTTGATAGCAATACTGCTAAGCCAATAATTATGGGTAATGATTTTATAATAGAATGAAACAAATTCTAAAGGTTGTATTATTTTTGCAACTTGCTATTTACCCATTAAATATTACTCGTGTTCCACAAAGTATGCCAAACTGGTTTTATATATGATTTTAGGTATGAGGAATACTAATTACAGAATGGCTTTTATAGAAGATTGGCAAGGCATGTTGTTAGAGAATGTATCAATGTCAAAAATAACTTCATTTTTAAAAAAAATAATAAATCTGATATAGAATTCAAATCAATATGGAAACCAAATTTTTAATTATAATTCCACATATGGTTTTGTACTGTGTTTTATGCTTACATTTCTTCTAATAAAAGACTAGCATTTAAATTTCTCTATGACTTTCTAAATAACGATACATTATTTACACTGGGCCAAAATTACTATAAACTCTCATCTTGATTTGATTTACCTTATTTACTGATATTTTAAATATGAATTCATTTCTATTTTACTGGTTACAGTTATTAATGGTATGTTATAGTGCGTTATTTTGATTTTAATAATCCGATTTGAAATTGAAAAATATTTTAATATATAAAATGAAACTAACGTTCTTTGACATTTTTTATTCAGTATAGTTATATACTTGTA
This sequence comes from Stegonotus admiraltiensis, assembly GCA_032468215.1. Lineage (NCBI taxonomy): Eukaryota > Metazoa > Chordata > Lepidosauria > Squamata > Colubridae > Stegonotus > Stegonotus admiraltiensis. Next base: position 99,347 of record JANHZT010003489.1, on the reverse strand, counting down.
AATCTTTTCTCTATAAACTTTTTGCTTTTTCTACTTTCTTTACAATTTTAAATATTTAATAAAATTAAAAAGTAAGAGTAAGAGACAATATGTTAAAATCCCTATGAATATGTTGTGTTTCTATTGTGTACATAGGTAGGTGTATACACACATTGTGAATAATATAATATCTAAGTGGAATGGAACTCATATGACCATGTGTTCAAATTTTGCTTTAGTTGTCTATACATTGTTATAAACAAGAAATTTCCATGTATATATTTGCATTAGAATGATTATATTAGGACATGTTTCAATCATTAATTCTAAAAGAACATGCAAAAAGTTCATATACTAATCTCTATTAGTTAGAAAATCTTAATTTGGAGTTGACAAAGGTAAACCAATGTTTGATCAATCTTCTCAAACAAGTAATTTACTATTTGATTATTACTGTGAATATGAGAAATTACATTAAGACACACATGCATTTATTTACTGACTAAATTGAAGAGACCTTAGATAATAATCTGCAGAAATGTATAATAGATTAGTGGTGGTATTCAGCCGGTTCTATCCGGTTCGGGCAAAATGGTAGCAGCGGCTGCGGGAAGCTCCACTCACCCACCCAGATGTCATGATGTCCCATTTTTGATGCTCTGCACAAGAGCAGAAGGTCCTGCGCATGCGCAGAGGTGTTGCACGTGAGCGAAGCGAGTGCATATGCACACTCACATTTGCGAACTGGTAGCAAAGGTAAGTCAATACCACCCCTGTATTAGATGTATAACTGACGCTCATCAAATGCGGACAAATGCATGTAAAAAGTACCAGCTCAAAGTCAAAGTGGAGAAAATAGCCTAACAAAGAAGAATTATGAAGTTCATAATACCATGAGAATTATAAAAGGTTGCAAAGAGTTCAAAACAACAGCTTTTGCTCCTATAGACAGTCTTTGGACAAATAATAAAGATTGTGGAAACCACCTGACCATAAATGCTTGACCAACTTGCCTGACAAAGGTGGTTTTAATAATAAAATATCCATCAAGGCTGCTCTTAATTTGCAGCAAAAAGGTGGGATATCAATACAGTAAGTTTATAGGCTTGGCCACCAAGATGAGAACTTGGCTGCAAAGAAAATTGGAGTATCTACAGCAACAATTAATTGCAATGTTTTTTTGAGTTTGAAAGATTAAGAAAAAATGGATAAGGAATCACTGTGGTATAGTCATCAAGAAGCTTGCCTGGAATTACAAATACCCAGGTTCAATCAGGCAAATCTTTGAATGAATTGAGACCAGTCATTCTCCCTCTGACCAGTCTAACTTTCTTCATGGCATTAGAAAAATGGGAAGAGGGAATGCTATGCAATGTACGCTGCCTTCAAGAAAGGCAGAATATAATTCCAACAAATAATATTACATCTTGCTTTCCAACATAATTTTATTTTCTTAAGGATTCTCATTTCAAAGACAATAATAATACCATTACTGACTTCAATCAAGAATAAAGTATAAAGGTTAGGAAATATTAAAATATTTCTATATGTAGGTAAACCTGTGATATTTTGGCATTCAGGACAGAATGTTTGTGTGTATCATCAAGAATTTACTTTATAGATTTAAGCTAGTTTTCAGAACCGATCCACACAAACTTATCCATAAAGCTGTTTTCAGAGTACTCTTGACTAGTGAATTCTAACTACGATCTGCTGCACTCATCCATCTAGGTGTTGTCATCATTATATACCGGAACGCTGTATGTTTTCTGTAATTTTTAAATCTGAATCATTTATTATTATCGTAGAAAATGCAAGATAGATTTTATGTTTGCCATCAAAAATAGCCAAATCAGATAAATTTCAGTAGGTGAAAATTTTAGTCAGATTTGTAATTTTGAAAAATAAACTTTCCTTTTCTTATTCTTTTTGATTGCATTGGCTTACTATTTTTCTGATAATTCTCATTCTGAATAGTGAAATCCCAACAAGAACTTTTTGTAATATTTTTGAGAAGTCAGAATATATCCTACAAAATACAATTTAAAATACTAAGAATGCAACCACCAGATCTGTAATTTGAAATCTGAAGTGCCATGCCTAAAGTATCAAATGTAAAGTTGTTACAACTTAAAAAACAATTAGTGTCAGTCTATTAATTGCTTCATTAAATACTTTACATATGAGAAAAAAATATTCTAAGACAAAAGCACATCTTGTTTTAGATAGTCAAACAGATGAAATATTCACTGAAATAGTTAAAATAGGAGAATCGTATCACAGAAAAATATTAAAAGTTTAGAAGCAAAGCAATATACACGGCAGTATTGAAGGCACAAATAATCTTTTGCAAAACTGATTCCTGTAATGCTGTCTCTATACGAAGATCATCTTTCTAATGCAAATTTAATTAGGCACAGTAAGTGCTATAATAAATGTATGTCTCCTCATAACACTTCCTTTTTAAATTTTTCTCTACCAATTTTTGAAAGAAGAGGCAGTCTTCCTAGAAATAAGAAGAAAATAGTTCCAGATTATTTTCAGAATATTTTTTAACACTCACCTCTTCCTACCATTTCCATCACTACTAATGGAACTTCAGTTGAAAAATGCACATAATACACATATTGCTAGCATTATTGTTAAAGGTTTTTAAAAATAGAAATACTTTACAGTATTATTAACATTCCCTCTTCTTACCTAACATCTTTAAACATGCATGCGCACCAGTGATGGGTTGTTACCGGTTCGCCCCAGATTCACCCCAGCGGGCGAACTGGTAGTGGTGGGAGGCTCCGCCCACCCACCCGGACGTTTCTGCACATGCGCAGTAGCATCACGCATGCGTGCAAACGCCTGTGCATCCATGACCAAACCAGTAGCAATGGGATTTGAAACCCATTGCTGATGCGCACATCCAGAAAACAAAAGTTTTGAACCATAAGGAAAGTGGGGGCATGAAGGTGTCATCTTTTATGAAACCAATATTCAGGAGATAGGATCAAGCTGACCACCTTATTAAAGTTTCTTTTTAAAGTCTTGAAGGCTAGTTAGCCACATGAATGAAGGCTAGAAAGTAAACAGGGGGAGAGCCTTCTCTGTGGGGGCATCTGCCCTCTGGAACGAATTGCCCCCGGAGATTCGGAGGATCCCAGATTTCCGCACCTTCTGCCATGCCCTTAAGACTCTTTTGTTCCAACAAGCCAGGATGGCCTAGTTCCTTTTTATTTTTATTTTTGATTCACAGTTTATAATGGGTTTTAATCGGTTGCAGGCCAAATTGTTTAATATATTTTTAAATTGTTCTTAAATTTTCTATTTGCGTGTTTTATCCTGGCTGTTCACTGCCCTGAGTCCTTTGGGAGAAGGGCGGTATATAAATTCAAATAAACAAACAAACAAACAAACAAACAGCAAAGCTTACAAAACCTGATACAGATAATCCCCACAGAGAAAACAGCAAGAAAAAAATGCTTTAGACAAAAAAGGTGGCTTTATTTATTTATTTACTGATGGCACCAGGAGAGAACAATGCTTAGGGAGGGGAATCACAGCAAATAGATTAAGTATGTCAAAGACAGCATAGGAATGTGGAAGTGTGTTGAGGGACATCTGAAGAGGTTTGGGGTGCTCTTTAAACAAAATCCCGAGTGGCTTTCTGATGATGCCTGAAAGGATAGCCTGCCAAGCCTTCAGAATGATCCAGGAAGAGATAGCACAAGACTCATCTGGGAGCCAGTGGCAACACAAGTGAGCGACAAGGCAATGGGTGGACTATTCTCAACAGCAAAATGCTATTATTCCATCCAGGGCCCAATTTGTATAAGGAAGTCTCTTTGTTGAAGAGTCAGTCCATTGTTCAAAGGCCTGTCTGTGATAAAAGTCTTGCACACTAATAAGATATCTGCCCCAGCATACCTTTGATCTGAACCAGGGGTGCTATTCAGCACATTCTGACAAGTTCTGGAGAACTGGTAGCAGAAATTTTGAGTAGTTCAGAGAACCGGCAAATACCACCTCTGGCTGGCCCCAGAGTGGGGTGGGAATGGAGATTTTGCAGTATCCTTCCCCTACCACGCCCACCAAGCCACACCCACAGAACTGTAAAAAAAATTTTGAATTCCACCACTGATCTGAACTAGCAGATAGCATTCTCCTAGCTTGATGGTCATATTGAAGTCAGATGGATGGCTACTGGCCCACTGGACATCATTCCTTTTTTTCTGTGTGCCCCAATCCACTGTATTTAAAATAATGTATAATAACAGACCTATCTGCTGGGCAGCCCCCCTCAAGTAGGGTTGACTGGGCTGCATGTGTTGTCTTACCTTACCTTACCTTCTGGTTTTTCTCCCAAACCTAATACACCTGATGAACAACAGTTTGGAACATGCTTCAAGAGCTTTTTCTACAGATTCATGAATGTGTCTCTGACATTTTCTTGAATAAGTCCAATTGGAGTTCATCCTGTCCTCAAAGAGTTTGTAGTCTTCCATCTCCTATCTTGATTTCTGCCAAAAAAAATGTTGCCATTGAAGTATGGCTAGAGTTAGCATATATGTGAACTTTTGTAGGGGATGTACATTCTCTTAAAAAAATGATTAAGATCTGCATTTCTGTAGTCAGGAAACAAGTCTTTCTATGGGAATTAATAGCATCTTTGAGTTCTATGCTTGTATCTTATCTGTATCAGCTTCGTGTGCGAGTTGAATTCTCTTTTTTTTCCAACATTAGCTTTTCTCGGTCTCATTTCAATGGCACCCTCTCCATCTCCAATACCACGTCTAGGTGAAATTCAAAATATTTATTCCAGAAGACTGCCTACCTCCCTTTCTCTGGGCTGCTGGCTCACACCTCTCTTCTGCAGAAGGAGATTGAGTTAAAGCAATTTGTTTGCATTCAACTAATTTCTCTTGCTTATGCTTTTTTATCTAGGCAAAAGGTTTTTAAAAATGAAGAAAGAGAAGGAAAATATGTTTACACAAACTGCATTTACTAGGGTTGATTCGGAGAGGATCGTTTGAGGTGAATATAGCAGT
>JANHZT010003489.1:76254-94229 GCA_032468215.1 Stegonotus admiraltiensis | reverse complement strand
AAGTAAAATGCCATTTCTCCTTTCTATTAATAAAGGAACACAAAAAAACAGATTAAGCCCAGCAACTAGAAGTCAATTTGCAAAGGCATGTTATTAGATTACAACTCCCAAATAGAAACTAGCACCAAAAATGTCAGTTTAAACCAGATTTTACTAGAAAACACAAAGCAACACAGAGGATAACAGGTGTTGGGCGTAAACCAAATAGGATGGATTCAAAAAGTGTAAACAAAAGAACAATTTGTATGCTCATCCAAAATGGAGGTTACATTTCATAGAAAAATAGTTGTGAAAGGAATTAGGCTTTAATACACCCAAAATAAAAGCTATTTTTTAATATAATCTGGTTACTTACTGATTCCAGAAGTCCACATGTGGTTACTTCTTTCTAGATTCCTGGAAATTTAACATACCATATAAACTGAAGCAGTTCCTATTGTCTCTTTTCTTGTCTCGAGAAAGATTCTAAGACAAAAGTCTCTAGGCATTTTCTTTTAAAATTATTTTGCTCCTAGGTAGGCTATTTTGGACCATTCTAGTTTTCTCCCATTTCTTTATGTAAAAGTCTAGCCTTTTTTGGCAACACTTTAAAATCTGCCTCTCGTGGTAAATTTGGAAGCAATTTTTAAAAAAGAATTAGGGCAGATCTTTATCTTACATTACTAATAGAGACAATTTCAAAGATATCCAGGAACATATTTAAAGAAATAGGAATTTGCTAAAGGATTTGCCAAATAATAACTTTAACCAGCCACTTTTTAGAGTCATTTTGCATTCTGTTTAAAAATGATAATGTCTCAGTAGGCTTGGATGATAACAGTAAGAGATGTTAAGTTGAGGGAATCACTAATTGCTCCTCTTTTTCATTTATTTGGATTATATCAGCTAACATTTAAATATTCTGGCAACGTGAAGATTAGGGTTTCTGAATATAAACAAAACAGAGATACTAAATACTAAACATCTAGTTTCTATGGAGCCTGAATAAATAGAGTCACTCCCAGCAATCAAATGCCTTAAGGGCATCCTGAGATAAAAAGAGATGTGTCCATGCAGAAATAATAGCAAAAAATAATCACATTAGGATATGCCTAAAATTGGGTGTATATGCTATTTGATAAAATGATACATCCATTTTGCCAAAACATCACTTATAAGTTTAGCATTAAATTAATAGGATCAAGAACCACTCTTTATTTTCATTGATGATTTTTAATGGTCATCTTATCGCTATTAAACAAGCTTTTGTTTAGCTTGTATTTCAGGTAATAACACATTCTTCTCTGTGAATCGATATACCATATAAGGTAGGCTTAAATAACACCCATAGAAATTTCAGGTTAGTTTTCGTATGAGTAGGCTTGTTTTTGGACAGCATATTAATATGATGGATTTCCATATTTAAATCACATCAAATCTAAGGCATTATATTATTAATTTCAATCAATTTTAAAACTAGGTAATATTACAGGAAGAATGATGGCCCCAGATATCTGAATTCCAGTTTCCCTACATATAAGTAAATACAATGCTTCTTTAGTGTTTAAAGTGCTAATTGCATGACCTTTGAGGCATCTTAGATATTGCACCTAAATTTTTATTTCTGACACAATTTGAATTCCATTGAAGCAAAGAGAGCCAAAAGTACCCAAGCAAAAAAAAAAAAGGAAATTTGTTGAAAACAAATATCAGCTGCAAGGTAGACTGTAGAAGTGGGGAACCTCAGAGCTTGGACAATAAGAAAATGCATAGGCCATGCATTAACAATTGTAGGCTTTATTTTAATCCTGACAGAATTACTACTTTCTTCAAAAAAATTAGCTGATCTATTATGTTCAATTTAAGTTAAACTTTCCCATTTCATTTTCAGTTGAGTTGATTTTTGCAAGATGTCTGAAAAGTGACATTTGGAAATGAAGAACAATATTCATCAAAGTGAATGAGGACAGCTGGTGTTTCACCCCCTTCCTAATATTCCATAAGTATGAAGACATGCAACTTTAAATGTATGGTTAGTTTTCCAGATCTTCAATCTTATTTCAGAGAACCTGAAATACCAAAGTGAACTGGTAGGAAGCTTAGGCATACAGTACAAATCAGTTACTTGAAGGTGTTAGTTTCATGTTAAGTGATCATAAAGCTGTAACAAAATTGTCTAACTGGGAAACTGTTGACAAGGATTGAAAAAGAAATTGCAAAGGACTTTGTGATCACACATTAGACCCATAATTCAGGATGGCTATAGTAACTAAAATCTTTTTAAAAATCTCAGTCACATCAGTTTAGAAACAGGTACACATTACCATAACTAATATCTTCAGCTTATATCAAGGCCATGAATGTTCCATATCTGCTACTTCCAAAAAAAGGAAAAAGCCTATTCTGATTCTTACTGAGGATGTCATTATGAAAATAAGAGTTCATGTGATGGCATATCATCCTACAGAATAACTAGCCAACATCTGATTAAAGAGAAAATACCTTCAAGGCAGAAGCTGGCCCCATCAATCACTGGAGTTTCCTTTATAGAAAAGACTATATAACACCATTGTGTTTGATTCAGAGAACAATATGCAGGGCAGATAAACTTTTGCTTGCTGAACTTCTTCCTTCCCCAGATTTTATTTATGTATTTATTTATTTGAATGGAATAATGTTGTTTTGTGAGGAGGCTTCTGTGGCATCCTTTCCATTTCTAAGAATGCCTTGCATACCAAAGAAGCACTATAGAGAATCCAAAAGATGAGATAGTTCCTTGTTTGGAAACATGGCCACCTGCCTGGGGGGGGAAAGGTAAACCATGCATGGACAGGAGGGGGCTAGAGGAGATGGCAAACTCTTTGTCTTGTTGTTTTTAAGTACAGCCATTTTGGATAGGTATCCCGTTCCCTGGTTTTGCAAGAATACTTGCAGCATCCACTTTAAGTGTTTGATATACCCATTAAGCCAAAATGTTAGCTCTTTCAGAGCTTATCTGAGGAAAATATCTTTCCTTGTCCTAGTACATTCCTATATTTTCTTGTCCTTGGTTCTAGCTTGAGTCCAAGGCAGGGGTAAAATTCTGGAGGTTTTAACAAGTTCTGGAGAACCAGTAGTGGAAATTTTGAGTAGCTCAGAGAACCGGCAAATACCACCTCTGGCTGGCCCCAGAGTGGGGTGGGAATGGAGATTTTACAATATCCTTCCCCTTCCACACCCACCAAGCCACACCCACAGAACCAGTAGGGAAAAAGTTTGAATTTCACCCCTGGTCCAAGGCTCTGACTTCTGACTTGTTGCTTAGTTCTGACCCTCACCTGTTGATTGGCGCCAGCCTTTGGTATAACTTCTCATCTCACACTCTGGTGATCACATCTCAGACCTCGTAAGACTTCTTTCTAATTATTTCTACTGCTACAACTAAATTGCATTCACAGGCTTGGATTATTGAATGTTGCCCCACTTAACTTCGGGTCAAACTGAAGAACAGAGCCTTGTGTCTATGGCTGGTTTACAAAAATAGAAATAGAATCCCAGGTTGGGAAAATAGGGTGGGAGTTTTCCCAAAGAAAAACATATTCTGTACGATGCAGCTGTTCTGGAGAGAATCAGTGAAAACACGTTGAGCTTACAAATAGGAGTTAGGATATAAGCATTGTGTTTGCAAATTTTTCCAGGAAATGCAAATCATGTTTTGTATCTGAATTTCTCTGATAGATTTGCAAGAGAAAAAAAAATCTCTCCAAGCATCAAGAAACTGTTTTTGTTCCCTATTTCCAAAATCAGGTCTATTTCAGTTGGCTAATAATTATTTGTATCTACATGGCATTCAGTTGTTTTTCCAGATTCAAACATTCTATAGAATGCTTGAGTCATATGCATTGGATAATGCATATGACTACAAGTGATATGTGGTCTCTCAGAATCCCTTCTACCCAGCGCACTTGTGACGTGGGGTGGGGGGGTGGGGGAATGGAGCTAGTTTTGGGGAAGGTTTTAATCCACTAAATGAATGCACTACTTTCTCACTATCAACTGATCCTAATAAATTGGCCTTTTGCTATTTTAAGGATGTGACATTCAAGGTGATGTGAAACTTTGAACAATTTTTGGGTCATTGTTATATTTAAGTAATTTTTAGAAAGCAAAGATGCCTTTTTGTTATATATGTATGTGAATGTGAATTACTTTAACTGTTTTTCTTATAATTTTTATACATAGCTTTTATGTTTTCATGTCTATTTGTACACCACCAGCTCTATAAAGTACTGTAGATGGCTGATTTCTAAATAATATACACACACATAATTTACTGTAAATACACATATTAGAAATCACTCATCTCCCTCATAGAATTGGCAGAGTGTGTGTTTGTGGGTGTGTGCGTGTGCATGTGCATGTGTGTGAGTGTGTGTGTGTGTGTGTTTCATCCAGTCTGAATAGAGCTAGCATATTAAATCTCCAAAGAACAAATTAATTAACATGGCATAAAATTAATCCATTCATGCTTGAGACCTCATTTTGAATTTTTGCACACATTTCTTAAGCATAGAATGAACTGTTGTCAATAGCCCAGGCAACAATCTGTCCTTTATCACTCCATTGCCATTTTTGTAGAGTTCAATTTAAGCAAATAACTCTTTGAGGGATACAAATCATTGTTTCTCCCCTTCACATTCAAATCCAATTTACTGTGGATTTATTAATGTTAAATGACCACAGAACTCCTCTATCCAATAAAGCATATGAAAATCCCTTTAACAGTAGGTGAAGCCAATATGCTTAATTTTACTGTAATACACATTAAAGTGAGCAAAAAAAATTTGTCATGTACAACTCTTGAAGAGAGAGAGACTTATAACAACAAGAATAGACCAGGAAAATATGTTGATGCATTTCCTAAATAAGAGCAAAATTCTCCATTGATTGCATTGCATTTTAATTCAGCCTCACTTAAATAAATATGAAAGACGTGTGCATTAATCTTACATAGATCATACTCTATTTGTTCATATACAAAAAGTACATCTGATAAAAAGCATAGTATACCAGTTCATAACTCTACATTATATTAAGCAAACAACATGGAACTGTTCAGTGTCAATCCATCAGCTTTGTAAACGTAAAGGCTCTTAAGTATGGAAAAAGAGATATTATACCCAACATGTTAACTGTAACATGGAATTTAAAATACCACTGGAAGAGGGACTCACAAAGAAGCTAAGAACACAAGCATCTATTTTACCCTAATCTGCAGCCACATTTTCCAAGAGTGAAACATTTTTATTTTCTTGTTAAGGAATGCCCCTGAACTAAAAAAAAATTCTTGAAAGGATAAAGAGGAAAGGGCAGGCAAGAACCTGTATTGAGAAGATTATCGTAGCCGTTAATGGCCTCAGTGTAACAATTCTTTATTAGGGAGCCCCAGGCCAAAACCTGACATTTTTACTACTTGCAGTAAACTTCGTGCATCTGCAACAATATTCATAATCAAGAGCCAGGGATCACCGCAAATTGTTTCGAGCCTTGCAACAATCAAGTAAGCATTTCATTATCCTGAGAAGACCAGAGTCCTGATAAATCAGAGATCTTTTCCATACACATTCATCTCCAGAAAAGAGTGCTTTCGCTAAGATGAAAAAAGCATGTTGGAAGGATTGGAAACATTAGAATTATTTTTTTTAAAGAAAAAGTAAAACAGTCACCCTGATATCACAGGCTGAGTTGAGACAGAAACCTGATCTTACATGGAATAGGCAACATTTGGGTCTGTTTTATGTGAATTGCTCCAAGCTGTTTTGGTTAGAATTGTATAGATTTTAAGGTAAAGCATACCATATACACAGTCTAAAGTCACATGCACTTTTGGAACATAGTACTCCCCAACTTTTCTTGTACCAATGGTAGGGTCCAAAGTTATTCTTCTGCACTGGGTAAGTGTTTTGCCTTTTGAAATGGAACTGAATTAAGCACTTGGTTTATTGTTCAGTTAGTCAACTTTTCAGTACTGTAAACTGTAAGTAATCTCCCTTCCTATTCTCTGATTTCTTTTTTTAAAAAAAGAAAGAAAGAAAAAAGAAAAAGCAGTAATAGTTCTGTTTCAGTTGTTTATTTTATTTTTCATGCCATTTCTTTTAACAATAATTTAGATAGTATATATTCTTTTCCTTCCTTCTGGTTGGGTAATCAATGTTTTAAAAAATCCCTCTTCAAAATAATTTATGTAGCAAAGACAGAGAAAAACATATACTACATATCTTTTTGGCTGCTGTTTTGGTTGAAAACTGCTTCAAGAATCCTGCCATAGAAATTATATTAAAATACAGTTCCAAACATTCTTGTGATATTCTGAATTTTAAATTCAGGTAATAAAAAAAGTTCTTCTAAAAATTGAACAATCATTGCTGCTTTTCACATTGTTTTATTTGAAATGCCTCAGTATAGATATAGTAAATGCAATGAATTTTTAAATGACATGTTCAACATTAAAAATACCATAGAGAGAAAGAGAAACCAGAAAAAATTGCAAACCAAGACTAACTAGGAGCATAATGAAAGTAAACGATAATATCATGCGATTTAAGAATATCCAACACTTTGTTTAGTTTATTTGCTTTGAATATTTAGCTAGTTTAGAATTGGCAATAAAAAGATTTGTGGATAAATCTCCACTAAGCCTGAAATTCTATATACATTTACTTGGAAGTAAGTTCCATTAAACCCTGTGTGTTTACGTGTGTATGTGTATTTTATATTATACATAAAATTTAACTGTATGTATATACACAAGCATTTTTATTTGACATAATCATAATTGATAATATTCTATGGGATTTTCAGATAGACAAATATTTGTGTTCACTCACACAAATATTTGTATGGAGAAACACACAGAGAATTTGTATTTTATCATTTCTCAAACATTTACATGTTCTTCAGTTCAATATGAATTGTCAAATAGCTAAACTCCTACTATTTATATATTTGTCATTCATGCTTCCCACCACCCTTTTGAATTTAATCTTTTTTCTCCTCTCCTTATATTAAAAGTAATGTTTTTATACTATTCTAATTTTTTCTGTTTATCCTTTGGCTTTCTTCCACATTTTTGATGTTTACTTTTCACTGTCTGCAGGTCTCTTAATAAACACACAACACAAATAAAACTGTAAATAAAATGAGCAAATCTAGATAAGAAATTATGTTCATTTGTGACTTTAAAATTCCTTAACTGGATGATATATGTTTAAGAACAACTAACTATTTTCTAGTCACAAAGGATAACATTTGAAATCACTTGAATAGCAGCACATTTGAAATTGTAGTTTTGTTTTTAATTGTAATATGTGTATTGAATATGTATATAAAAGATTAATTCAGGCTTCAATGGAGCAGAAACTGTATCATTTCAAATTCTTCATAATACTTTTAAGAATAAAAAGTTATGTCCTTTACACAAAGTTCTGTGTTTTCCTGTATTCATAATATATAATAATCTGGACTGCAATCATAAATACACTAGTTGGGAGCAAATCCCATCAGATATAATGGAACTAATTTTTAAATAGTAATTATAGAATAGCATGATAAAAATGATTATTAAACTGTTGGCTTCTAAGGGAGGGAGGAAGTTATATCCTAGCCTAGGGAAAATGGTTTCTTAATAAACAAAGGATTTTAAAAAAAAAGTTTTTTTTTAATTTAAAATTAAACACATTTGTTTTAATGAATATCCAAAATTAGGAGAGCAACTTTGATTCCGGCTTTTTAGTGACTCTAAGAAAATTTACTTTGTGGTTTTTTTCCTGTGAGATCAAAAGAATCTAATTAACTTTTCTGTAAGGTAAACAAACTTGAAACTTGAAATATCCTCCTGAATTTTCTGGGAAACAGAGTCGGGCCTCTGTGTGTTATGTCTTTTCCTTTCTTTATATTGCTGACATTTTCCATACTGTGAGGGGGGGGGAGATTAAAGGTAGAGTGATATTCAGAGCTGTAGCTATTTCATAGCCAACAAAATATTTAAATGAAATTGTTGCAAAACTGCCAAACTGAAATAATTTGAAAGATTAATAGTGTATTGTTGTGTTAAGATGATTTTGTTTCCTTAAACCCACTTTAAGCAGAGTTTCTTCAGGAAAGAAACTTGCAATGGAGAGAATGGGAAAGTTGGCTGTTCAGCTGCAGAGAGTAGGGAAAGGATAAAGGACTTTCCAATGAACCCCAGGTTTTAAGCAGCCTGAGTTGCTTTAAAGGAAGAGGGGGAAGTGGATCAACAGTTTTATAAATTCCAATAGAAGAGAATTTTATAAACTCTTTTGTAAGTATATAAGGAGTCAACCCAACATGATCTGAAGAATCCAGTCTCTTAAGTCAAAATCCAATCTCAGCTCTTCATATGAACTGAATTTAAAAGAGTTGCTCCCATCACCATTTGACTTTTGTCCAGTCATTTCACGCCACCTATTTCCTAGCTTTATGAAGAATTCAATATGTATTCACATTTGGTAGGCCATTGTAGAAGCTGAACTATGGTTTTGAAATCTTTGAAGAACTTTTCATTTAAGACTTCCACATTGAAGATTGAGATCATTCATAATTGAGCCATTTATAAGAATGAAAGGGCCGTCTGTGTATATTAATTGAGTGAAAGACGTTGGTGTGTGAAAGGTCTACAATTCTTCATCTAAAGCAGAAATGTCCTAAAAGCAGAAATGTGTGTTGCTTGTCTATGTGTGTATCAAACTCCTTATTTACAACTTCAGAAGGGAATTTCAGAATGATGAAAACACATATGTGTGCCAGTAATTTTTATTCTGCCCTATGTACTTCATACTCTATACGTCCTTGCCAGCCATTTTCTCCTACTAGAATTTCAGATGCATTTTTGGAAAGGCAACCATGCATTTAGAAGTCTGGCCTTGAGTCAGTGAATAGGTAGAATAGCTTCAAAAGGTTATTCAGGATGAGATAGCAGTTGGCTGGGAAATCAGTTAAGCATCCTCTTTCTATCCCTCTTTCTCTAGTTAAGATCTTGGATTTACTTTGTCTCTTTTTGATGAAAGTTCATAGCTCACTGAAATAGCATGTGTATATAGAAATCCCAGGCAAATCGTCTGGTTTTTCTAGGCTGGAAGACTCCAGCTGAAATTCTGATGAGCAATTACCAGTCACTATAAACAAATCAAGCTAGAGGAGGGGGAACAAGTTGACTTGATACAAGGCAACTTTCTATGTTGCAGGAGTTTTCAGTATGGTGGTGGATTACTTCACAGTAAGCCTAGCTATGATAGGATACCAACCAATATAACATTAGGGACAGGATTCAGAAAACTGAACAAAGGATCCTTTTGATTTGTGATATTAAAACAGCAGCAATCACATCAAAGTGCAATCAACTTTGGAAAGTGTAAAGACTTTCAAAGATGGGCAAACAGGATAATTTCAAAACCTCTGTTGCTTTTATAAATTGTGTATCTCATTCTTATAGCGTTTTTTTTTTAAAGAACCGTATCAGAAGTAGAAAATAGTAGTGTCTGACTGGGTGTTACCACCAACTTTTGGTTCTGCCCTGATATATTACTTGCCTCAACCATGCTTACCATGCAGTCACCAAGGAAATAGTTGTCAGTCCTGATCCAATTGCCAATTTGACAGATTAAGGATTCAAATGAAGAAATGAAATTCCTAATCCCCAGGAGGATCTTTTGATTCCCTTTTCTAAGTGTAAATAATCACACTTAACAAGTGGTAGATTCTGTTGTGAACAATGAGTTCATTATAGAAATAGCATTCTCCAAACTTAAAATTTAATAGCCTGAACGAAAACCTTTACAAAAAATTATTTCATACTTACCTTAGGGCTCCAGTAACTGCAAATTAGTTAAGCCTTACAGCATTGAAGATAAACTGTGAGCCCTAAGACCTGCTCTAACTTTATAACTGCAAACTTCAGCTTCTAAATGCCTTGAAGAATTTTCATGCTTGCAACCTGAGTTTTGCAGGAATCAATCTCATACCCTTAATACACTATTTGAAAAAAAATGCAATTGCCTTTACACAATATTTCTATAAGCTGCAAAGACAAATGCTAAAGAATTATAATAGAATAAAATTGGTTAAAGGCATCCCAGAACATTGTTCCTGTTGATTATTTTGTCTAAAAGTACACATCCAATCTTATAAAAATGCCACCTGCTTTCTGATGGAAAACAGTTTTCTCTTTACTTTTAGATTGCTTTTCAATTAGAGGTTCCAATCTCATTTACACACTAGAAGACAGCTGTAGAGACCTACTTAATTGGGGTGGGACATAGTTTTCTTGCAGACCATTAAAATAGCCTGGGTGTAGGCCGCTTGCATTTATTTAATTAAAATGTTTTGCAATCCAGAAAGTGTTTTCTTATTTGTGAGAATGTTGAGTCTCATCACCAGAGTATGTTTGTTCATTAGCCAAAATCCATATTTGGGCTGCTCTCATTTCATGAGGAAGACCCGCTTGCTATGTGTGGTTTCTTATTGGAGAAAAATCTACAAAATATTGTACTGATCTTTACAAAATATTTTAGGCAATTTCACATGTTGTCACCTATAGCTGTATAGCTGTGGCCTAAGATACTTGAAAAAAGCAAAAGCTTCCCAAAATATTCGTTTTGGTAATAATTTAAAGATGAAGATGATGGTATTGCCATTGTGAATTAAGCTGAAGACTAATCATGCTTGCACCGAAAGTGGTGCATTCCATATTCAACTTCTATGACTGCTCTATTTTCAACTTTAATCTTGATTAGCGCTAGAGAAATCACCAGCTAACAATCTTCATTGTAACACAAGTGATATAAAAATAAAGACTTTGTAATCTGTGTTTTAGAATATTCTGTTTCTTGAGCTTCTATTTTCAGCAACTTAGAGCCAAAACAGGAGCACAGAAAACACTTGGTAAGTTCAATTTCAGTTACAGCGTATGGCTGAGATCCTGTCACTTGTATATGAAAGCAAGTAAATTCTACTGAAATAAATGGCGTTTGCTTCCAAGTAAGTGTGGTTAGAAGTGCGGTATTTCCAGATGGCAAATTCTCATGCTCTCAATTTGACATTTGTGCACTAAACCACAAGCATAAGAATCCAGTAAAATAGATACTTGGGGGAGGAGGGAGACGTCTTTTTTTCTTGCTAACTGCAAGCATGTTAACTAACTGGCCACTATTTATTATATGCTTGCTTTATACAGTATTTCTCAAGGTTGGTAGAGCAGACCAAACATTCATTTAACTAAAGGCACAGATATAAAAAGTTATGTTTATACTGAGTGTACATCTGCCCCTATTCAAATCCCCATTCCGGAAGCACCCTAAAATAAAGTGAAATTGCTTCACAGCTATGGATATAGAATAACCTTCTCCAAACTTCTCCAGATGCGTTGGGACTTAAGTCACAAAATTCTCATCCAATGTGTACAATGTGGGAAATCTGAGAATTATAAGTCTAGCACATCTGGAAGGTACTAGACTGAGTAATGCAATTTCTGGTAGAACTGAATTTTTTTTAACATATCTGAGGAAAAATATACAAAAAGCCATTCACAACTTATATTTCACAGCCCTATTCAACAAGGACTCTTTTACTTATAACTTCCAATCTGGGTTTGAGATCCAATGACTACAAGACTAATTCTATATTTTAAAAGTATTTCTTCCTTGCAATCCTATGAATGACATTATGTACCGGTATTCTATAAGGCTGCCGTACTCCAGATTCTTTTAGGGACCTCTTCACTGCATATAACATTGGCAAGGGGATACTAGGAGAAAAGTAGTACTAAAACCCAGTTTCCAAAGGAGAGGAGGTGGAAAAGTATCTGCTTTCAAATGCCTTTTTGATATCTTTTGCCATATCATGCATAAAGCAGTTGGACAGATATCTTGATTTTTTTTAGGAAAAAAAATAAGTTTCCATGCCACTCTCTTAGAACAAATTTGCTCCACATCATAAAAATTGCTGAGTCAGGGAAAGTGATTTTCATGATACACAGAAAGATCTTGGAAAGAAAATATGTATTTGTTGCACTGGTTTCAATGAATGGACTTAGTGCCAGGTTCTGCTGTTTCCTCTTTAAAAATAAAATATAACTTTAATTTACTAAAATAGGAAAAGGTGAAAAGATAAGATTTGAGAACCTGAACAAGGTTATTATGTCATCTATGCAACTACTATAGTGATTATTTTAGATAGGATAGAAAGCTACTATATTTTCTTCAAATTATCCTACTTTGGACCCATTGTGTGAAGACCTAGCTCTGTGGAGAAGGTTCCTCTGTTGGAAAGAAGACAGAAAATAGAGAAGAGGAGGACAACGAGCAGCAGGATGGATGGATTTAGTTACAGTGGCAATAGATACACCATTGGAAGTTTTGAAAGAAGTTTGAAACAGACCATCATGGAGAAAATATATGTCCATGGTCACTAAGACACAACAATGACTTGATGGCATGTAATCAAAATCTCTTCCTTATTGCAACTCATTAACTACTGCTTAATTATGTATTTGTTAACAAATTAAAGATGCTGCTAGTTTTTGCCAGGCTGAGAATTAAGGTGGTGTAAGTGTATGCAAGACCAGAAAAAGCTGGGAGTATTAAAAAATATGAAAGAACAGTCACATTTGTTCTGGATCCCAGAAGGCCGCAGTTAATAAGCAAGTAAAGAGGAGGAAAGAATGTGGTTTTAACTATGAAATTGTTTGTTTGGGCTTTTTTGTTTATTTGTGCTAGTGCTAAAGACAAGTATTTTAGTAAACAAAAACATTACTCGCTTTTGTACCTGGAGAGGAAAGTCCAGGACTGATCATATAAACCAGGGGTGAAATCCAGCAGGTTCTGACAGGTTCTGGAGAACTGGTAGTGGAAATTTTGAGCAGTTCGGAGAACTGGCAAATACCACTTCTGTCTGGCCCCAGAGTGGAGAGGGAATGGGGATTTTGTAGTATCCTTCCCCTGCCACGCCCACCAAGCCACACCACGCCCACCAAATCATGCCCACAGAATCGGTAGTAAAAAAAATTGGATTTCACCACTGATATAAACTGAAAGACCAGTCTAACTTAATGAAAAGAGATTAATTTTTTCATCTATTTATTTTTAAGTGTTGAGTTTTGAGTACCAATCATAGGTGGCATTAAAGAATAAGAGTCTAAATATTTATTAGAGTTTATTGTATTATTTGGCTGCAAACCTCAGGCTTTGGTATATGCTGTGAATGAAAAGTTTGAAATAGTAGAAGATACTGGGCAGTTTTGAATGTATTTTAATTTGCATCCTGTGTTACTCATGCCTCACATATATTGTACATAGACAATTTATGTATATAAATTTATATATAAAAACCTACCCAACTTGTTTATCCTATGCCAATCCTTTCCTGCCCTCTTTTCAGGGAGCAGTTGTGGAAGCATTTGAAATCATGTAACCTGCTTTAGAGTTCATATAATATATATATTTAAAATGGTTAAGGTTATATATTTCTGATATAGCGCAAAAGCAATGAATAAAGTTGTTTACTGAATGAATTTGAATATATACCCATACCTAAACAAGTTAATCAATAGAAAGAGAAGTGGTTTGTCAATGTAATGAATGAAACAAGATTCTTGTACAACTTTTTCAAGTGGAAGGATGTATTTGGCAAAAATGTGGTTAGAACAGGATTCAAAAGAAAAATAAAAAAACAGGTGAGGTAAGGATAATTTTAATTAACTAAACTCCTATGATTGCCCCATGTATTAAATGATTTTTCTAACTAAGAATATTAATAATTTCATATATGCTTTATCAAGGCACACAACAAAATATAACAACAATTACTAATCAATCCAATAAAACAAGCTTAGAATGAAGTAAATTGTTATGTTAAAAACTGCAAAGGTAAAGATTTCCCTGTCTAGTTGTGTCTCATTCTAAAGCACAATGCTCATCTCCGTTTCTTGGCCAAAGACATTTTCTGTGGTCATGTGGCCAGCATGGCTATATGCCAAAGGTGCACAGTACACTGTTACCTTCCTGCCAAAGTGGTACCTATTTATCTACTTTCATTGGCATATTTTTGAACTACTAGGTGGGCAGAAGCTGGGGCAAGGAACAGTTGTTTACCCCATTGCACAACACTTGGGTCTCAAACCCAGGCTGTCAGCTCTCCAGCTGGCAAGTTCAGCATCTTTAACTGCTGAGTCATCACACCTCCTTAAAAAGGTAGTTCTACACAAAGGCCCTCCAACTTGAGGGTGGAGTCTGAGAGCTATGTCCAAGGCTTTGAGTGCTGCCTAGGACCATGGAATCCAAGAATGTGTACTCATGAAGGATGGTTTTGTGTAGGGAAATTCAACATTGATGAAGGCTCTTCCAAAGTATAAATATCAAGAATGTGCATTTGGGGTAAATCAGCCTCTGCATTTTTGATAACAATCATACTTTGATGGCCCTAAGAGCCCACTTGTATCTTAATCTAATCTAGTGTTCTGTGTCCTGCAATGGGCAGCCAGATATTTCTGAAAAGCTCACTAGGAAAATATGAGAAGGACATTCTAATTCTGGATGAAGTTGGCAGCTTATCCTCCATCAATTTGACCAATCCCCTATCAAAGCTATTTGAATCTCCATCACTATATTGTGTAATAAACAAGTTCTACAATGCACACTGTAAAGCCTGGATTTGTGCATGTAGCACAGTTGGCCAATAAATTGTACCAGGTACTGATAAAAGTTCTCTTTTTATCATCCCTCAATTCATTATTGTTGTTATTAATACTCCTGCAGTGCAAAATAGGTAGAAGGTAATATCACCTTCTTCCCAAATCTGTGAAATAGAGATGTCTTTGTATTTCTCTGGACTGCTGTCAGCAGATCATGGTCTAGTGATCTAGAATAAACTCAGCACCCTAGTGCTCTCCACATAATCAGCCATTTAAATTGCCATGACGCTATCCTCTGTCCACAGTATCCAAGATTAAAATAGCCAACCTACTATTTTAAGATTTGTTCTTTGCATAACTCCATAGAAATGGAAGACTTTCATGCCTCAAAACGAGTATCTTTTTTAGCAAATGTGATTAGCTGAATAGCACCAGGAAAGAAACAATTTGTCCTCTAAAGTAGAGATTGGCAACACACAGCAGGCAGAATATTGGACACCAGCCAGCCTTTTGCGAGTCTCCATCTGAGGTAGAGTCTCCATCTGAGGTAGCCAAGATATGACTGAATAATTTCTGCGAATTTAAAATAGAAATGGACTTTTGTTTTCCTGTTTGAATTGTGATTATGAGCCATCAAGCGGTGGCTTATGCCAGTGGTGGGATTCAAATAATTTAACAACCAGTTCTCTGCCCCAATGACCAGCTGGGTAGGCGTGGCTCAGTGGTCATGTGACTGGGTGGGCATGGCCAACTCAACATCACTCACGTTGATGGGTGCTTCGCCTTAGCTGTTACAATGTAACCAGAGGTTAACCAGAGAGACAGTTTCTGTAAGCAGGGCAATAAAGATTAGGCTAGAAACAACACCAGAATGTTTCCTTCCTGCCTTCCTTACAGGATTAGCCCTGCATAGTGGAAAAAAACAAAATAAGATTTCTTTCAACAACCGGTTCTCCGAACTGCTTAGAAAGTTAACAACCGGTTCTCCCGAATAGGTGCGAACTGGCTGAATCCCACCACTGGCTATGACCCATCTTAACAAAATATATGCCTAATGCCAAAATCCACTGACTTTGGTGGGAACTGAAAGGATTCAGCCTCTCAGAAAACCACTTCCATATTTATGACTTTGTGCTCACACAGCCTCATGTACCTTCTTCATTGCAGCAGCATAGGAAACATTTGCAGCAAGAAAACTTCAATGCCATCCACATTTTTATTGAATCAGTGCTGAAAATGCTTTTTCTTTTTAGGTGAGTCATCTGGAACCTTGAAGGATCAGAACAATTTCAAATACTGCCAGAAGTTGAATAACAGGGCAATTGTTTCATTATTCAGTCAAGCCTTATTCATTGCATCACAAGTTTCACTGCTCTGGTAACCATCAGGTGTAGTCTAATTTTTAAGAATGAATTAGTTTCCTGTCCATAATGAATGGGTTTGTGTCAAGTAAAGTGGCCTTTAAGGTGTGAAAGACCAAATATTTTTGTCCTTGTTCCTTTCTACTGTACATTTATTGAATATCTGTTACAATTGTTATCCCTCATTCTCCAAATTACAGGATGATGTGTCTGTATTGTTATTTGAATATATTAAAACAATTGGGTTCACGAAAAGCTCAGATTTTTTTTTAGGGTTTTGTGCTTTATGGAAGGATATTTGAGTATAGTATTCCTCTTAACATCTGCATCATTTACCTTTTAATTGGTTTCTGCCAATAAATACTTTGTGTCCCCTTTCAGCATTTTCTGCCAAGATTCTTCCACCATGTGAGGAGGCAATCTTACCATCTTAATTCAATTGCATACATGTTTCTGAGCAGGGGTGGACTTCAAAAAATTTAGCAAGGGGTTCTCTGCCCGGTTGTTGGGTGGGCATGGCCATGGTGGGTGTGGCCCAGTCAGCCTCCTGAACCATGGGGGGGGCGTTTTTGCCCTCCCCAGGCTCCGGAGGCTTTCCTCAAGCTTCCAGGAGAGTGAAAACGGCCTCCCCAGGCTCTGGAGGCCCTCTGGAGGCTGGCAACAGGCCCATTTCTGGCTTTCCCAAACTTCCAGTAGGCCTGTTTTTCACTCTCCTCCATGCACGCCCTGCACTAACCTGTATCCAAAATGGGACACGTGGAGACTCCTGGGAGAGAAGAGTTGGGCGGGGCAGGGCCAGAAGGAGTGGGATTTGGGGATTCTCCAAACTGCACAGAATCAAACTCAATGTAAATCGCTCTAATCTTGATTGTAGGAAATATGACTTCTGCAATAGAGTAGTAAGTGTCTGGAACACTCTACCTTATCCTGTTGTTAGTCTCTCTAATCCCCATACCTTTTACCTTAAGCTGTCTACCGTGGACCTTTCATATTTCTTAAGGGGGCATGCATAAGTGCACCAGCGTGCCTTTCATCCCTGTTCTACTGTCCCCATTTATATGTATCATTCTTTGTGTTTATGACTATGTTTTGCCTATTTATATCCTTTTATTTGTGCCAATTTTTTTGTCATGTGTCCATGTCTATGTCTATACTGTTACTTGTTTCCTTATACTTGTTGACAAATAAATAAATAAATAAATAAATAAATAAATAAATCTTAGCTAGAGGTTCTCCTGAATCCCTGTGAACCCCCAGCAGCCCACCCCTGTTTCTAAGTCAATAACAACACTGTTGTTCATGAAATCAAATACAAACTATGATTTTTCCCTATTCTTGGGCCATGCATACTTTTCATAGTTTCATCCCTGCTAGTTGGATCTCTGGTTCTGCAGAAAATTCTACTCACCTGTTTCTCCATTATCACATGTTTAATGTACCAGTGTTCTGGGCTGTTTATATACACCCTTATTACACAGTCAGCTTCCGATGAAAACTCAAGGTGTATGTTGCAGTTGTAAATCCTTAACTATAGTAACATAAACATATTTTAAATGACAAACTTTCTACTTTGAGAACAGAAACCCAAAAGCTTAGTTTTCACAAAATCTACACAGGTAAAGTATCAGTTCCAAGTATGATCAGTTTCCAATTCAAAGTTCAGACAGGTAATCCATAAAAACCTGTACCTCCTCAGATTGTTGTTGTTAGTTGCGAAGTTATGTCCGACCCATCATGACCTCATAGACAACATTCCTACAGGCCTTTCTGTCCTCTACCATTCCCCAGAGACCATTTAAGCTCACACCAACTGCTTCAGTGACTCCATCCAACCACCTCATTCTCTGCCATCCCGTTCTTCTTTTGCCCTCAATTGTTCCCAGCATTAGGCTCTTCTCCAGTGAGTCTTTCCTTCTCATTAGGTGGCCAAAGTATTTGAGTTTCATCTTCAG
>JANHZT010003489.1:33009-45351 GCA_032468215.1 Stegonotus admiraltiensis | reverse complement strand
GCTGCCGGGGCCTTTTAATTTTAGGCATGAATGCTGAGAGTTGCGTGTCGTTCTGCGATCCGTCGGCTGCTACCATGGATTCCTTCTACAACGCCGCCTCGCAAGGCAGCGTCGACGGCTCCTCGCCTTTTAGGGCATTTCCCGGCAGCAGCGACAAATTCAGCTCCGCTTTCCTGGCCAGCAAAGGACAAAGCTTTGGAGACAGCGGCGGGGGAGGCGGCGGCGGTAGCAGCGGCAGCAGCAACAACAGCCCCAAGCGCCGGAGCCGCTACAGCCAGCCGGAATGTCCGTCTCTGGACGGCAGCGGCGCGCAGCAGTCACAGGCGCCCCCGACCGCCGCCACCGCTGCCGCCGCTTCCACCACCACCGCCGCCGCCTTTAACAAGTACCACTTGCAGCCACCGCCGCCGCTCTACGGGCAGCGCGGCTCTTGTAAAAGCCCCCCGAGCAGCAACCTCAAGCTGCAGGACACCAGCGGCCACAACGGAGCCCTGCAGCTTTCTTGCTTCGGTGAGTCACCCTATAGGTCGGGGCCTGGGCCGGGGCTGATGGGGCAAGAAGTCCTTGCGGGAAAGCAGCCCTTGGCCAGGGCCCTCTGAGCTGGGAATTCGTGGTGCGCCTCTGTTCGGTGTATCCGTCGAGTTCTCGCGGTCTTAAAACTGGGCGCGGGTGTATCTCCTTCCTTCCTTCCTTCCTTCCTTCCTTCCTTCCTTCCTTCCTTCGCAAAGCAGAGCGGTGGCAATTCAGGGCTTCCTTCTGGATTCGAAGGCTGAAGTGGAAGTCCATGGGCTCCGCGATGGGAAGCAACGGAGGCAAACGGCCGCTTAGGAAGGAAAGGGCATTCGCCAAACCTCAGCCTCCGAAAGGAGATGTGTTGCCGCCCACTGTCTGATTTCGCGGGGAAATGGAGACTTGCAAACGGCCTAATCAGATGAATCTCTCACGCCGTTGAGTTGAACATCCCGCTCTGGGATTAACAGTCCAATACCACTAACTTGATAGTTTTCCCTGTGATTTAAAACAAAACTAAAATATGATTAATATTACTTTTATAACGTAGCTGTTTCTTATTTTGTAACTGAAGAAGCATGGCTTGGAAGTAATTTCTGGAATTGGGGAGGACTTTATTTCAAAAGTACGTATTCTCTTTCAGAACGGAAGAAAAAAACAGTGAAAGTCTGGAAGGAAGTTGGAGGCAGAAAAGACCATTTATTTCCGTGATTGGTTTCTAAACTCGTGGCAAAGGTTGACTCCTAATTCTGTTTTGCTCCATTTCTCCTGTCCTGCCCAAATACCCCAGAAGAGCACAGTAATCACATATTAAGCATCCCCAAACAAAGCTCTTCCCCTTTCCAGATAGACAGCTCAAGTCTTCGGCCTTGAACTTCTGAGAACCACCCGCTAACACGTTTTGTTAGTGTCATTTAATTAGGCGCGTGGAATTCATGAATAGCTTATCCCGGATTCGTTCTCATTATGCGTTACAGAAGTGGTTAAAATGGAGAGCAAGTTTGTTTAGGCGGTTCTTCTGGGAGAATATATTAGCGATAAGGAAAGTGAAAATAGAATTATCTCTCTGTATCTTTCCTCCGCCAGCTCCCTCCCTCCTTATAAAAACATCCTTTAATCGCCCCAACTGTCTTGTCTTTTCAGTCCTGAAAAACGCCTCTGCTTGGACACGGGAAAAACAAACCAGCTTTTTAAAGTTTGTGATTAGCGATCTTAAATATAAAGGTATATATAAAAGTAGTCCTAAATATACATCTCGAAGCCACGTCCTATTTTCAAGAAAATTATTTAGAACTGGGAAGCTCTCTGGATTGCCAGAAATGTACTTTCATTCCTCCCCATCCATTTCCTCCTCCGTCTAACCACTACTTCTTAAAATTTGCTGATCGCTTTAATGTCCCAGTTATTTAAATTGATCAAATCTGGCTGGGCTATGACCAGGAATAACCAGGAATAACTGGAATTGCACTTATTTCAGCATCCTGAAAGCTACTGCTGAGGAGCTTTTTATCCTGTACTTATCCTGTAACACCCCCACCACCAAAAACTTTAGCAGCTCTTGACTTTCCAAGGGGAATCGGAAGCCCGTATCTTTCGACACCTTTGCCTTTGCACCCGGGATTGCCTTTCCTTGCTGCGTTTCTTACTTCTGGGGAGAAAATCCACCGCTGTCTTTCTCTACCCCACTGTCCCGCTTCCACAAACAGCCCTTTCGATTAATTTAAGAAGATTGGAAATCTGGGTGTGTTTGGACCTAGAGGAAAAACGATGTGGGTTGAGGTTATGTTAATAAGCCATCCATCACCGGAAGAGCAAAGAGATCCTCCTGTCTACCTTGTTTTCTGGTTTCACTCATTATTAGACAACCAGCCAGGTCCCAGAGTCCAACAGAATTCTACTGAATTTCCCCTACTCTATGCGAGCAGGAACGTCGGAAGACTCTGTAAAATCAATTGTTCAATTGCGCGCCCAACTAGGTGCCCAGGATCAAGTGTAGATTAGGGGTTAAGGGTTCGCAAATAAGCTGATCAATCTTACAACTAAAGGAAATTTATTCTGTTGGCCAATGTTGTCTGGGAGCATTTTCCTCTATAGTGCCTTTTCCGGAAATGCTTTGACAAAGGGCAAGCATAGATTTTCTTTCTGCCCATCTCCAACACGACTAAGAACTCGAGAAGGCGTTTCCATCGGTTCCACGCACCTTTGCTCACACAATCGCATTGGCAACGGAGCCTTGTTTGCTTACTGACCAATTTGCAGTCCAGTTCAGGTGACTGATCTTCAGGGGAATGGAGTTGGAGCATCATTAAAATCAAGCTAGGAAGATGGGAAATGCAGGCCCTGGAGCTTCCAACCGTTCTCTTTCCAAGGAGGTTTCAATAACTGACTTGTCTTTATGATGCCTTCTTCCTTTCTTACTAGGGCAAATGAGCAGCGGCAAAGAGGTTTCTTCCCCAAGTGAGCACTTCAAATAAAAATAGAAAGGTAGAAATAGAAAAGCGAGGCTAAGCTGAAATCTCTTGGGGTAGAACCGCTCGAAGAGGGAAGCCCCAGCACCCACATAACGACCCCTTTTTTATGCCAAGGGAGAATAAATAAGTGGCCCCGATTCCGATCTACCTTTTAAAAAACGTCATCCTAAACAATGGAGTGAGCCCAAAGGGACCCTCTTCAAGTTGAGAGCGATGGGACAGGATAGAGAGCTTTACGCGCGCTCATTTTCCAGCGGGCAACTCGGTGAGAGGCAAAGCCCTTGAATGGCCTCGGTAAAGGTCGGCAATAGCCAAATATTCACCTGCACCGGAAGATGTCTGTTACCCGCCACTTTTCCCTTTGGGTTTTCGGGATGATAAATGGGGGAAACAAGGAGGGGAAGGAGGGCCTCTCATAAGGAGGAAATATTCCCGACACCTGGCTTGGATCTGTTCTGAATAACCATTTGCGCGGTTGGACGCCTCTAATAGCTCTGCGCGGCGGAATCAGCTGATTCTAGCCCTTGTGTCTGAATCTTTAAACCAGATGCTTGGGGTCCGTGATTACTACCATTTGATGGAGACGAGAATGGCCACACTGAAAACCAGAGATTTCTTCCTCGACCCAATTGTGTTAACATCGAGGAAGGCGAAAATCCCTAACCACATTTAGAGGAAATCCAAGGAAATCGCGCTAACTTAATTGCCAAATTAATTAAGGTTAATGTTCGGTATTATTTGTGCTAAAATAAAGAAGCCCCAAATGATAACCGATCATCGTCCCTTGAGAGAAAAATCCCGATCACCTTCCCTGTGACCTTCGCCTTTGGGACCCATTCAATGAGGGTGGTCACAGCGGTAAGGACGGCGATCGATTAAACGTTAGCAGAATTTCCAACCACCTTTCATTCAGAGTCGTATTTTCAAAGCAGCGCTCCGTATGTAGTGTTGTGTGTGTGATGTGGCTTGAGGGACAAGGCAACTTAATGGGAACCACCTGGATTTGTGGAGGACAATGAATCACAATAATAAGGAATATTGATGAAAGAATAGTTGCCGATTAGCATGAAGGGGAGGTTGGGGAGCGAGGGCTGCCCAATTATGGGCGCATGAAATAAATCGTACTTCCCACCAGAGATAAAGCGGTCTCCAACGTTGGGAATGAGACTCTGAATTCAAACCGGAGCAAAGCGTTCGTTTGGGGGGAGAAAAAGAGGCAAGAAAAAGCGGGATAAGGTTCTCGCACGTTCAAAAAACTAAATTACGTCTTCAAACAGGCCGTTTCATCGTCCCTGCGGTGGCAGCTAAAAAGCAAACGGTGTTCCCGTTGAAAGTGCTGGCGTCCAATAAAAGCTTTGTCTAGTGAAAGCGAACGTTTTTCCCCCACCCCCGGACCGAGTGACAGGAATCACGGACCCAAGTCCACGCCACCGAAACGGTTTATGGTGTGTTAAATGTCCTGGGCAAGGACCATAAACGGCAAGAAACTCGAACGGGGACGCGAACTCCCCGGGAGGCCGACCGTCTCCCTAGGCGGCAAGATTTGGGAGAGAAGAAGAACGGAGAACCCAGGGCTCCTGCGAAAAGCGCCTTCAGGGCGCGGGGAAATGCGGCCCTTATAAGAAAGGTAGCGCCTGGGAAAGCAAGCGGGGCTTCTCGGTCACTTTCTTTAGCTCTGGCGGCGGTTCCTGTCGAATCGCAAACAACCCCTTCGCGGCCTGCGACACTCGGTACGGGATGACAAGCCCTTGTTTTCCATAGGTTTTGTTCGGCATTTGGGGTAGATCTTCATCTGGTTCAGGTCCTGCCGGCGAAGGCCTGTGAACATTTCAGCTTAAAACCATTGGCGTCATGGGAATTTTCCCTCAGGAATCTGTTCCCGCCTTTTTCGTCCAGCGGTGCGGCCTAGCCCGTGTCTTGGCTCGTCCAACTTAGCCCGCCGTCTTGACTCCACGCGGAATCGAGATAGGTATCCTGAAGGAAAAACCTTCCTGACACCCTCCTCGGCACCCTCCCTAGTCGTGGATTTCCTAAGGCCCGACGCCGTCCCGTATTTAGTCTTGTACAAGCTCGGATCCCCCAGATGCCGGCGGGCGGGTGGGCAAACGAGCAACGATTCCCACCCTTCGCAATGAATGCCGGGAATGGTAACCGACGCCATTCGGAGGCCGACGCTTCAGGCCCCTCTCTCTGGAAACCGAGATTCCCCCCGAGGGACCAGAGCTAAACTGCAGGAAGCCAGAGCCCCGCTGATGGCCTCAGAGCCATTTCGGAGCGTTCCTACCGGCGGCTGAGCTTTGCAGATCGACTTAGGCAGAGAGGCGACAGTGTGGAGTCAGTTCTTGGTAGGCATCAATAATTCTATCGCCCCAGTGAGGAGTGTCAAGGTTATATATACCCTGGGAACCGAAAACTAATTAAAGTCTCTTTGAGAGTCTGCTTAAGTGTGTCCCTCTTCTTCCCTGCCCCAAAGTGCCAGTTTATTGCCAGCCCTCTGTTTCACCTCTTCAGGTCCAAGTTCAGCAGGGTGGGTGGGTTTTGAGGCCAGGTTCTCAATGTTGCCTCTACAAAAGGGAGAGTGTTTGAGCTGCCCTCCAAAACAATTTTATCCTCATAGATTCCAAAAATATTGAAAGGTTATTTTATTATCTGCAAAAACTAGAGGCTGCTGGCCTAGAGAAACCCATTGGCCCATGGCTGGTCTTCACTGAGTCTGCTTTTATTTCTAGCCTTAAAAGATGTCTGAAAGGCCTCCTCCCAGGGACCTCTTTGTGCTTTTCCTTTATGTCTCCAGAACCAAGAGGGTCACTTCAGTTTAAAAGGAGACTAAATTTAGCTAACGCTCAGCTTGATTAGAAAAGGAGTGAATCCTGAGATTGGACAGGAGGAAGAGGAAAGTGATTGAAGTCCCTGTCTGACAGATTGACATCCCTGTACATATTTGGTACAGATACAATTACACTTTCAAATGGAATTTGTAAAGTCGAACATGTAAGATATATGTTTATTCAGAGTTTCTACATTTGTAAACTTATACTTGATAATAAGAAATGTTCATAGCAACATTGAAGGACAGGTCTTTAATTATCCCTTCATAATTAGGCCATTTCCTCACTGATTATTTATTACTTTTTACAAAGCAATTCAACTGTTGCAGTAAGGGAAAGCTGATCTTCATGTCTGATATATCAGTCCAGTGATAGCTGATGCTATAAATCACAATAAAAGAAAAGGCAACTCTTTTAAGAGGATTGATTGATTTGATTGATTGCTACTAGTAGATGTGTGTGTGTATTGCTATACTATACCAAATACAAATGTGTACCAATATCCAATCAAAACATATCCAATTCATCCACCTCTGTTAGGTTTCTGTTTGTGAATAATGAAATCTGCTGCATAAATACCTCGGAATATTACTCTCTTTGCTGAGTATGACCCTCTGAATTTCCTTGTATTAAAAAGGCTGAATTGTACATTTGCAAACTGAAATTGTAATTAAAGGAAAAATAGAAAACGTAAGAGTAAGCTGCATATTTGGTTAGAAGCTGTTAAAAGGGAGGGAAAACTCCATCATGTGATTTGTGGTGAAAAGTAGTCTGAATTAATATTTCTCCAACTTGGAACTGAGATAAATGGTATTTCTCCATATTTAAATATATTACCCTCATAAAAATTGTTCTGGAAAAGAAGAGGACATGTGGGCAGACAGGCATCTGTGCGTGCTAGGGTGGGGATGCTCGTTCAAAGCACGAGAGAGGGTGGTAGGTAGAAAGAGAGAGAATGTGCCCTGGGATATTTGCTCACTGGAGTAATATAAGAAAAACTACTTTTCCTGGCATTCAAAGATCTAAAAGTGCCAGGCCTGGCAATTCCTAGTGGCTTGTTTTCTTAGGAAATAACCAGGCAGCCTATAAAGCAACGTTGTTGGGAGTGGGAAAAGACTGTCTGCATAGAAATCTGAGTTGGGTGGCAGATTTTCCAAATGACCTTTCAGAGAATTTGAAAACAACTCAGAACTGAACTGCCCCAGCTTCCTTGGGGCAAAGATCTTGCCACATAAGAATCCTTACTTCCATTTAATTTCTGGCTGATTGGAATATCTGCTGAGCTTCCTTTCCATCAAAGGCCACTTTTTACTCCTCCAGTTGTGGTTTCTCTTTTTTGAACTGTCCCAAAAGCCAGAGAGATTTACTACTGGACTAAATCAGTTTGAAGGGCAACACTTGTGCCCAGTCTTTGCTTTATTTTTAAAGTAAAGGAATACAATTGTCTTCTGTACTGATTGCATAGAACCAGGCTGGGTTCACATACTACACTAAGTGAAAATGTTCTTGGTACAGTGTATTGTAAGGATGTAGCCAGCATAAGTAGTTTCTGGTTTAGTATGCTATGTGAACTCCGTTCAGTAAATTATGGTTCAATTAAGTGTGGTTGGCCTGAGGTGTAAACCTCCTCACCTCCCATACATTAAAAAAGAACTTGACTACAAGTTATTTATTGACATAAATAACCAGTGGATATCCTTCTCTGCTTCTGCTTTTGTTTCTTAGGCAGCCTTCTTCCATTGGCCCACATTAAAAACTCCAGCTAATTCTTTGTTGGTGTGAGGTTCCTGAAGCAGAATTAATCATGTCCCTGTGACTTGGCCCTGGCATCCGGTGACATTATAAGCTCAGAGCAGTAGATAAAGATAGATGGAACTACTAATTTATGCAGTTTGACTTATAGCTCTAGCAAGTCCACCAATGCACATCAACCTTCCATAATCTAGCAATCAACCATACTTTCTGTATCACCAAAATATAGCCTTCTAGGCCTACAGAGAAATGTCACTTCCAGCAGATGGGATAGAGAAGAAGTCACTGCTTTTTTTACTTTGGCTATTCCTTACCCACTGAAAATAATAGATGGAAGAAGTAGAACATTTTGAAATCCAGGAGCTTATTATAAAAGACCACAAGTCTATGACCATCACTCCCCAAACAAGTTACCAAAATTTCAGTGGTTGATAGAACCAGTTATGCTGAGCCTAGACCCATGATGGTGAACCTATGGCACGTGCGTGCCAGAGGTGGCACGCAGAGCCCTCTGATGGCACATGAGCTGTTGCCCCAGTTCAGCTCCACTGCACATGGGCATGCTTTCCGCCAGCTAGCTGGTTTTTGGGTCTCTGCAGCAGGGTGTGTGTGTGCGGGGGGGGCTGCGTGTGCATGCATTTTGGGGGTTCAGGCATGCACATGTGTGCTCTTTGGGCACTCAGTCAGGAAAAGGTTAGCCATCACTGGCCTATACCATACTTTCCCAACATGATGTCCTTCAGATGTGTTTGGTCAATCCCATAATTCCCAGACAGACTGTAACAAGAGAGTGTATATTGGATGGGAATTATGAGAATCCCAATACCTGTGGAAGGTGCTAAATTGGGGCAACTAGCTACTTTCTTCCTTAAAGGATTTAATTCCTTTTGACATAACTGTTTCTAGCAATCTCTCCTCTTCCACATACATACATACTAAAAAATACATCTCTGGATTTGGACCAAGTTTGCTGCTGCTTGATAGTTACAATAATGAAGCACAGTGTGGCAGAAAAGTCGTATTTACATCACATAGAATCAGAGAACTCTGGGTTGAATTCTTAGAGCAACTTTGTGCAACCTGGCAAATGAGCCAGACTATGTCCAGATATGCTATCAGAGTGAAATGGAATTTAAAATAAAACTTATCTGAACTGTCTCAGGAGTAATAAGTTAGGACTGCAATCTTGAATCATCCTTAGACTACTTTTCTAATGATTTTACCTATCTGGAATTACATAATTGTGGAACCACATGGTCTGAAGTGTTCAAACCTGTTCCTCTCTTACCTCTTACTCTCATACCTTAGGAAGCTATGTTGAACTAAACAGCAAGAAGAAAGTGTAAACAAAACAATTTAATGTATTTTACTGATATTTAAAGTATACCATACATTTGCAACATCAAAATCTGTCTCATTTTTCATAATCCACAAGTCTATCTAGATAAATTAGATTTTACTTGCTGTTGCTTTGAACTGCCTCACTTGAGAGCCTCAGACCTACCTTTTTGTGGGATTGAGGGAAGATTTCTGCCTAACTAAACTTAAAATCTTATAGCGTTTATAGGATTAAAATATTCTGTGTACTAATCAGTCGTTCAAATTGTGCCTGGAAAGACCTAGTACCAATGCTTTACATGGTGATTTAACCTTCCCAGCCAGAGTAATCAGGAATTGCTAAAATGATGAACACTCCCCTTCCATGCCCCAAATGTTATAATAATCTAATTTTTCTTTCGGTTTCATTTATATTCAGGTTGCTTCCTCACTAGTAAGTGATAGCATTTTATACACCCAGCCATCTCTCTGATACGAAGACAGGCTACTTCCTCATTAGCTAAAAGGTTCATGGTGTCATCTGTATTAATATAATACTGGTAGTAATGAAAACAGGCCTTATAACCACGGTGGGATGGTGCCAGAGTTGCTATAAATGACTAAAATTTGCCAGGCTTTGTTTCGTCATGGCAGGATCCTATAAAATGCTACAAATCTCCAGTGAGAAAATAGCTGGAGACCATTCCCAGCCATGTAATATAGTAAAGAACATCGTCTCTGATCAATAACATGGCTGAAATGATACTTATAAATTAGTAGCTCAGAAACCGAGCAAGTGATGATGAGCATTTGCGGTGGTCCAGAGGTCTAAACTTCCCTGACTGTCTGGATTTCGAAGACTGTTGTTCCTCCACTGAAAGAATCAGGCAACGACAAAAACGTCAGGAGTTAACATCGTTTCAGGGATAGGGATAGGGATAGGGATATCCCGGAGTAGTCCAGCACGGACGGCCCAATAGCAATCCTTCCCACCACTCGCTAAACCTCCCTTTTATGGAGTCCCATTAGGAAGCTGGGCAAGCTCTGCCTTTTTTTTTTAAAGGGGGGGGGTGGATTTGGGTGGGAAGAATAGTTACCGCGGGCATCGTTCTTGTTCTGCCTGATTTCCAAGCCCTTTCTGTTGTCCCCCTGCGGGAGAAGCAGCTACGAGCTGGCCCGCCCCACAGCTCCCTTGAAAGATCCGGAGTTGGCGGGGGTTCGCTGGCGAATGGGAGGAGATAGATCCCCCTTTCCAAGCGGAGGGAGAACTGAAAGCGGGACGGTCAGGCTCTGAGGCTGGCAAGTCAAGGTGCTGCTGCGACTGGGCGGCGGCTGCTTCTCATCCGAATCCTTGCAGAGAGAATGAACCGTGTCCATCAACCAGGTCCTGCACAACTACTTAGAGACATGCTCAGGCTTGGTTTGAACAAAAACATTACAGCGCCTCAAATTGTTGTAAATACTTTTACAGTACGACTCTTAACCATGCCTATTCAACAATAAAATGCATTATGCTCCTTGAGCTTTATTCCTGGTAAATCCGTTTAGGATTTACATTCTAAAATGTACTGTCCTTTG
The DNA here is from genome assembly GCA_032468215.1 of Stegonotus admiraltiensis. Taxonomy (NCBI): domain Eukaryota; kingdom Metazoa; phylum Chordata; class Lepidosauria; order Squamata; family Colubridae; genus Stegonotus; species Stegonotus admiraltiensis. The sequence continues at coordinate 34,895 of JANHZT010003489.1, read as the reverse complement.
TTACTTGGGTTATTTCCCATATGATTTCACTTCTTGCATTTTTCCCTTTATATCTAATGAAGTAGAACCTAATTCAGAAAAGTACATCAATAAATATGAGGACTTTTAAAGATTCACAAGACCCTTTCTTTGTCTTTGATCCCCAATCTGTTGCCCTCCAGATGTTTGAACTGCAATTCCCAGAATTCCTAGGAACATAGTGACTGCTATAGTAAAGTTAAGGTCCAGCTCATTTGAAGTCCATCAGGCTGGCGGTGAGAAAGAGGAGGTTGCTGTATATATTTACTTGGGAAATCGTAATATATTCACTAACATTCAAGCTTCCTAAAATTAACTTCTAAGTATATTTGTTTTACGTAAGGGAAAGGAAAAAGAAATGGGACTGTTCATAGTTACAGAAATTAATTTCTCTTTGGGTTTGCTGCTGGTTAAAAATGGTTTTCTCTCTCCTTGACCAAGAAAACTACTTTGAATAAAATGAAAAATGGGGTGCCTATATTTCTTTCATTTCTGAGGTTTATTCTGTGCCTTTTTATTATAAAGAAAAGTGATTGCCAAATGTGTATTTTAAGAAATTTAAACAGTTGCATACTCTAATCTGCTTCCCAACTTCCCAAATAATTCTCCTGCTTCCCTCAAACCTATTATTCTAGGACAGACTGGCTTTTCATCTTTAAAATAACTTTTACCTTCCAGATCATGCTAATTTGTGCTTACCAAATGGTTCACACGTGCTTGGAACTGAGACTGGATGTTCACAGGCAAGTAAAAGGTAATATAATCAAAGCCCATTTCCTCTATGGTGATTTATGGTATCATCTAGCCATCATTATGCTGGTATATCAGTAATGGAGACAGCCTACTGCCGCAATTAGGGCTAGATGGCTGTATAAATCACTACAAAGGAAATTAAACTGTTGGGGAGACTGTGCTACTAAATCAATTTTTAATGCTTCTCTGTGTTTTGTTTTGTTTTATTTAATGTTTCACAAGTAAAAAGAAATAAACAGATGGAGGAAAACAGATGATGTGAATTTAAAGAATTGTTTTAACAACAGAAAGTTTTGGTGGCTTGTTTGCTAGGATTTGTGGATTGCTTGTTTGTTGCCACATTCTGAATTATGACTGCTGTTGATCCAATGAAGTGACACTATTTGTGATAGCACCTTAGTGTCACGTGAATGTTTGTCTCTATGTTCCCAATGTTGAAAAGTAACCAGGCTAAGGAAGGCAGAATAAGTGTGCCATAAACCTATTCCTTTGGAATAGACGTGAAGTTAACAGCTCAATATACCAACCTGTGGTGTTCAGGACAAAAAGTCTCTTACCTTACTACACACACACACACACACACACACACCCCAAGGCAAAGTACAAGTCATTTCAAGCTGCAACATTTTTATTAGGAGAGATTTTCAGAGACTTTTTCCCCAAAAGGTGAATCCTAACAGCAAAATAGTGATATCTGTCCCCAACCTGCTTCTCAAGATTTCCAACAGTACATTAATCACTATTGTAACTGAATCTACCCACGTTGCTGCTGGCTCTCCTCTTCTCTTTCCTTCCACTTTCCCCAGCAAGTTCTCAACTGCTTCTTTAGTATTTCTGAACTAGAAATAGATTTGAGAAAAAGGCAGCTGAGTCCCAGGCTAGGAATAGAAAGAGATTACCACTCCTAGTAACGAGGAGTCATAAACTGGCAGTACCTTGGGAACAGATCCTCTAGAAATTGGGACTTTCTAAGGAGAGGTATCCATCATACATTATCTCAACACTGGATGTCATTTTTCCACATTTTCAAAATGGAAAAAGCAAAACGAGCCGTGGTAGTACAGTGGACTAAAACACTGTTATTAACATCTGCTGCTTGCAATTACTGCAAGTTC
>JANHZT010003489.1:22474-32973 GCA_032468215.1 Stegonotus admiraltiensis | reverse complement strand
TTCACAGCCTTTGAGGCTGGTTAATAGCTCAGCAGCTCGAGTCCTAGCCAAGGACCTAGGAACTGTTAAGGTATCGTTGGAGGATGTAAGCTGTTCCGAGTAGGGTGGTTTTTTGTAGAGTCAGGATGTTCAAGTCTGGTAAATTTAGAATTTCTAAATAGCGAGGTAGCCCTTTGGGTATTGCTCCAAGGGCTCCAGTTACAATCGGGACAACATACGATTTCTTTTTCTACAGTCGCTCAACTTCAATTTTTATTTTGTATTTATTATTATTATTATTATTATTATTATTATTATTATTATTATTATTATGTTTTTTAACTTGGCCATTATTGGTTTTTCAATAATTCAAGGCAGTAAACTCACATAATACTCCTTCCTCCTCCTATTTTCCCCTATTTGGGCTGAAAGAGAGTGACTGACCCAAAGTCACCTGTCCAGCTTTCATATATTCATATACAAGCAGACACAACACCAGATGGAAAAATAAAAAGATCATTATCTATTGTCACCAAAGAGAAGTATTTGAAAAAATAACTTTGGTTCAAAATAGAACTGAAGGACCAATGTCACTATCTATGACTGAAATAAAATATTTTTTTACTCTAATATACATCTAAAATTCATCCATATGTAAAAGACCTCAGGGTGAAGACAGTTTCAACTGGATTTTATATATTCAAAATTGTATCAAAATGCAATCCAAAATCATCTCCATCTCCACAATATGAGTACTCTTAACATTCCACTTTAAGATCTGTAATTAAATATTTCCTATATCTTGGCTATCAATCGCTTCTCTTGCCCACTCCCCCCCACCTACCCCCCCACCCTTTTGTTGTTGTTGTTGTTGTTGTTGTTGTTCCTTACTGTCTGGCCTGATGTAGCCTTTAGGTCAGGAGAAATGGGAAATTTGAAACAGAAATGGCTCAATGGGAGAAGCTCAAAGACCTTGGAATCTTTTACTCCAACCCAATCTCTTCCAGTGCAAGAGATGATGATGGTGGTGGTGATGACGGCGACGACGGTGACAATAGTGATGATGGATGGTTGTGGTGATGATTTGGAACATTGTATATACAGAAAAACAGCTTCCCTCCTCCAAATGAGTCCGATTCACACATGCACTCAGGCATCTTGCACGCAGGACTCCCACACCCATGTGGCTGCAGCTAAGAAAAGAGCACACAGCCCATATGCCAATTCGCCTTCTCCGGCATTTCCTGACTCGCTCCCGCTCTCCGCCCTTTGCTAGAAGAGCTCTCTGGCCCCTGGGGTGATGCCTGCCGAGGGGAAGGCTTCGGAAGCGGCTTTCGCCTCCGCCTTCATATTGCGCAACCAGAGGTCGCCAGAGCGGTCATTCAAACGGCTCCAGCGCCCTCCCAGAGAGAGGGGGGGAGGAAGAGAGAGGGAGGGAGACAGACAGACACAGAGAGAGAGAGAGACAGAGGAGGGAAGAAAAGGAGCTGTTTCAGAAGTTGGCAAAAGGAGTCCGGGACTCGGATAAGTCCTTGCCTTCCTGCAGGCAGCGCCGAAGGAATTCTTTCCCGTCTCAACAGGCAGCCTGTCGGCGGGGGTTTTTTTCGCCCGCAAATCGGGGACTGAAAGGTAGGACTTTCTCGGACCAGATGCAAGTGAGCGTTTACGCTTTGCGAGGAAGCGCGGCAGCGGCGGCTTTTCTCCTCTTTTCCTGGGAATCCTAAGGGAAGCAGTGAAGTGTCAAACTTGCTTCTGCGTAATTTTTTCCCTTTCTTAAGAAAGGAGAAGAAGAAAAAAGGGATTCTCGCCGCGCTAGGGCTGTTATTTTCCAACGGGATTGCTCTTACGCGACATCTGAGGCTTTTTTATGTTGGAATTTGTTTGATAGGCTGTCTCCAAAGCCAAAGCATGGGAGAGAGGGGAACAAAACAGGGGAAGGGAGGAGGAGAGGAGAAGCTGCAGACAGTTTTCTATTTGTCATAGCAAACCACCCACTATAAAGCAGATGGAGAGGTGGGAGGCGGCGCCTGGGTGAAAAGTCTGTGGATGCTTCCCAAATGTGTGTCCGGCAAAGGGATGCCCCGTGCTCAGAAAGATATATTGAGGCCAAAGAGCACAGATGAAAAGGGTGTGTGTGTGTGTGTGATGTGTGTGTGCATGAGTGCGTTATCTGGGCTGTTTAGTTTGTGCTTCCTTGGAGTGTGCACTCGGTATGGTTTCATGACTAAAGGCGGCTGGAGTGATTCATTGGCTGCCTTTCTGGGTGTCTCTACAAAACAAGTTGTGGATCAATAGAAATCTTTTGGCGCAACTTTCTAACCTCCCAAGTTAATGCAAGCAGGGCTTAAAGGAAGTTAATGTGCAGACTTTGGGTTCTCCGAGCCAGCAGATTTATTCCTTTTTCCACCCAGGGCTATGATGCATTTCCCTCTCAAGATAGAGGTAAGCTTTGCCTGCCAAAACCTCATGTGCAAAGGCCTTTCCAGCTACATCTTTGGTGCCAGCTAGCTGAGCCATTCTGCAACCGAAAGGCTAAAAAGGGATCTGACTGGAGTCTGCCTCTTCCTCCAAGCCAGCCCTGGTTAGCCCTTTTTAAAATGTCATGTCTTTTCGCTCTTGGCATTCAACTTCAAAATCCTACCTCCATCCTGTCTCACAGCGCAGATTACTTCACTGTGCCATATTGCAGAGCCAGCCCCGTTTCCTCTTGGACAGCCTGATGTTTATGATTCAGTGGCTTTCAGGGGCTTACCAGAAAGCCATGAAGATGGCAATGGGGAAATGAGGCCACTTTTCTACATGCCAAACCTTTTTGAAGGTTGATCTGCCTTTCCCAAAGATTTGTCATTAGACATCTGGCATGGAATCTGCAGAGGTAGGGGCCTCAGCTCCCATCATCCACAGTCAGAACACATGCAGGGAAAAGATGATGAAAATCATAATCCTGTGCATCAGAAGTTTTTACATTTCAACTGTTTCACAAACAAAAAGTTGGATGTGTTCTCTAGGGAAAAGAAATGAACGCTAAACTAGTTATAAAGGTATTTTAGATTTAGGAAAATGAAGGAACTGGCCAATATTTTATGATGGCTTGTCTTTGGAGCACATTTCCATTCAGGACATTCAGTATGCCTCCTCTTCATGGCAAAATGGCAATTACACCAAGTTCCAACTAATCCAATGGTTGGTAACATGGATGAAGTAGCTATGAACTTTGGCTACTTTGGTTACAGATCCTGGAGACTTCAAGACGCTGAGCATCTGTCATCTTGTGAAAACCTGTCTGGGCCTCCATAAAAGAAATAGTTTTGGTTTGGTTTATTGCTTAATTGCTTGCAAATGCCTTCTCCGCCTCCAGGAGTGATTAGAAGCTGTAATCCAATTCATCTGGAGGGCAACCAACTGGGGAACACTTTCCTGCAACAGCAAACATATTTATTCATTTATATTCCTCTAGGAGCTCTCTCCTCCAACTTTTCTCCACAACAACGATCTTGTGAGATATGATGGGCTGGCTAAGAGGCAGAGAAACTGTCCCACTGACAGCCAGAAAATGTCCAATGCTGAGGGAGGACAAGAACCTGAATTTTTCTATTCCTAAACCAAAGCCTTAACCACCGCTCCACTCTAGTTCTCATATATGTCAGGATTCAATATAATATAAGCCAAAACGCTAATACAATTGGTCAGTGAGCCCTCGTAGCTTCATTTTCCTTTTCTGTGCCCAATAACAAATCCTGCCCTTCCAAATGCAGCAAAGGAATGACAGTGAGAATCTTTTTAGTGTTCCCAAATCGCCTAATCTGAGTTAGCAATTCTTCCAACATTTTCCCCTTCCTGGTAAATCAAAAATGGAACTGTCATGGCCCTGCCTGCTGTTAGAATTCTGTCCTAGGCAAGCTATACCAAGCTTGATATAGCCTTGATCCATGGATAGTAATTCATCTCATACTAGAAAGTTAGTGAGCAGAGTTTGATATTTTAAGATAGCTTTTGTACCTCTTATAACATTTCAGTAAAAAGATAATTTGCAGGATAAAACAATCATATTATAAATACAGCTAACAATCTAATTCTATAGTTAATGTGGGATTTTTTAAAATGATGATTTATATACATATATATAATGTAGATACTCTTTGATCTATTTATCGATCTGGCATAGAGAAAAATGTCCCCAAAATATAGCTATTAATATAAAACTAATCTCTATTCTAAGATGTACAATTAGTTTATGGATATAAGACATAATGAGGAACAAGTGGCTAATACTAGATTTTACCCAAATTGCCTGAATAGTATGGCTGTCTGGGTTCACACATCATAGTAAGCCACAATTTTAAATTATGGCTTGTTGAACAGGCACAATTGACTAGGCCCATAAATCATAATATGCCATACACAATAATTTGTAAACCATAGTGGCTGGATTTACACAGCACCCTAAACCAAAACCAAATAGCCCATGTGTGACATGTAAACCAAGCTTCGGCAAACAAAATAATGTTGAATGGCTGGTAATTCCATCAACTATTTGTTTGCAAGCACCATTCATTTTTAAGACCTGGTAATATAGACTGCAGCTATAGAAGTATTGACATAGTGCTTCTGTTAAATAGAAATAGCATGGATAAATAAATTTCAATTATGCTTTATACGATCTCTGGAAATAGAAGTCTACATGACATCAAATAAAGCCTCTGACAGATGGGCATAAAGCAACATTTATACCAAGTTTCTTCAAATATTTCTTTAAGCTGAAGTTTTCACCTACTTAACACATACATTTACAAGTGTGTGTGGGGAAGGGAAGCTTTTGAGTTAATATTGACTCCTAGTGATTGCCTGAAAAACTGCCCTGCATTTTTCTTGACAAGCTTTCCAAAATGATTTGCCATTGCCTGCTTCCTAGGGCTGAGAGAGAGTGACTGGACCAAGATTATTCATCTGGCTTCATGCCCAAGGCATGATTAGAACTCACAGTCTCCTGGTTTCTAGCCAGATACACCAAACATTTACAAGAGGGAAATATATTTCATGGAGCCAGGTACTAACAGAAAGATTACACTCCTGCTCAAATATAGGGACCCAGCCTGCTGTTTTAAGAAAGGATGGTGTTTTTAACAGAAATACATCCCTGCTTCTTAGTCCATAAGATGAGGCATCCAGAAAAGTAATATAGTCATGTCACCTTCATTAACATTCAGAATAATGTCTATCAAGCACACTTCTGCATAAATCCTTATCTTTCGCCAGTATCGCTAATCTCACTTTCGATAATCCAGTTTTTCTTATGTCTCTTTGAATTAGGGTAAGACAGCCTTTCAAAAAGACTGTAGGGATTCCCTCTCTTTGTGCATTCCACATCTAGGTGAGAAAAGCAACTACAGAACTACATCAAGCACCAGTTTTGGAAGAGCCAACCAACAAATGATTGTGACCACTTTGAAAGGGCACAATAATCCAAAAGCAGGCATTCTTTGCAAGCATTCTACAAGTACCCTGTGTAAAGTGATATGGCATTATTATCTTCCCATGACAAATAAGATGGGACTTGCTTGCAGATAGCTTGAAGATCTTTTGAGGAAATGAGAATTTGGCTGGGTCACAACATAGATTATTAAACAGGAGAACATCAGGAGGCGGGTACTTCTGGCTTTTTGACATTTTGTCAAATTTTAGGGTTGGTTTTGTTTTTTGTTGTTAAAAAATAAATGAAGCAAGGTCATTTTTAAATATCGCTTTTCAACTGTGCAGTTAAGCACCATTTAAATTCATGGATGTGGACTGAATTTGATTTAGCACAAGTATATGCTTTTAAATAGGAACAACCTGCTTATCCTAAGGTTGAGGTAAAAATTACTTCCTAAAGAGTTTGGGAAATCAGACTTTATAGACAGACCTCAGTGCCTATGAGCACTGGCAGCTAGAGTGACACAAAAGGGAATAGAGTGACATATAAAGCATCTCAGCATTACAGCTCGTGCCACACCACGTACATTACAGTGCTAAACATATGCTCATTGTAGCAAAAGCAGTGAGGGTCTGCAGTCAACCCTACAAACAAAAATAGCAAGTCAAAGACATTAAAGGCATGAGGTAAGGAAAAACACCTAGTTTGCCTTAAAATCATATTTTACAATCCTTGCAAAACACTTGTTTCCACCATATCCACACATCACTTGCTTTTGTTCTTCCAATTTCTTGTCTTTTTTTTCTTTTGCGATATTTATCAACTCTGTCCAACCATAATTTTCTCACTGTTCCACTTTCTCCTGACCTATATACTTTTCCTTCATATATTAGTTCTACAACTGAATGGTCATTCATTTTATCTTTCTGACTAAACCACCTTCCTCTACTTCCTTCGTATTGGGCTCAGTTTTGGACACAATCCATTGTACTCAACATTCATTCAGCACCTATTCATTTTGACTCCATGCATTTTTGTTTTATTACACATTCTTTTAAAATACTCCCTTTCTTCTCCAGTCAACCTTTTGTGTGTCTCTGTCACTGTATTTGTTACAGACTATATATTTCCCTACTTTCCTTCCAGCACTTGCATATCACAAAATTTCTCCACTAATTTTCCCATCTTTATTAAACATTCAATGAAGGTACACAAATTAATCTATTTAGATTGATTTGATTGATTGATTGACTGTTGACTGACTGACTGACTGACTGATTACCTTCACATAGATATCTGTAGTATGAAGACAGAATATTGTACTGTATACAGTATGTATAGGTTCCTGATGGGATATTCTGGAAGTAAAATGGAAATAGGCAAAAAAAATTCACCAACCATTATATAAATGGTATAAATGGGAAAGAAGTATCTTTCTGCAAACTGAAATCGAACAGCCTATTACCTTTTTAAAATCTTATATGCTATATATTACATGCCCAAACAGAGAGCGGCACATTTTCCTACTGAAATTGGTTGGCTTTAGATATAAAGTAATCCCATACCTGGAGATTTTGAACTTCTCACATTGTTATTTCAGACATGATCCTAGGAAGGAACACAATGATAATCCACACAAAGCTTTGGTAACATTCTAGAGTTTTCCCCCCTTTTAAGCATACTATGGTGTGGAGCCTTAAGTGGGAGCCCTAGTGTTAATTTGGAGAAAGAAAAAAAAATCCTGAAGACTACCAATGCATTGCTCATGCCCTTGGCCTCTTTGTTAAATCTTTTTTTTTTTCTCAGAAAAATATCTGCTTCTTTGAGCTTTTGAGTACATGCATGCTGAAAAACCTTGAGACATTTCCCAGATGATGTGAGATGCTATGATATTCTCTTTTAATATCACTATTAAAAGAGAATGATTAAAACTGTTTTTCTTATGACGGTTCCTTTGCCGGATTGAATGTAACCACTGTACTATATATCATTATCTAGTGAAGAAGAAGAAGAAGTGATTAAACTGGGCATAAGAACACATCATGCATGCATGATGATGATGATGATGATGAAGATGATGATGATGAAGATGATGATGATGATAATAATAATAATAATAATAATAATAATAATAATAATAAATTCTCTTACCCCCAAAGTAACACATCTCAAAAGAACAGTGTCTCCTCTTCTTCATCTTCCTGCATAGGACCCTGTATTTTGTATTCATGTATTACTGTTTATTTGACTAGGCTTATATGCTATTCCAGGCATGTCTGACTCAGAGCCACTTACAGTAATAAGATTAAAACTAAAACAAAACATCATAATAAAATAAATGAATGAGTAATGTCCCACACACTGAGGAACAACCACAACAGCATCCATGTGAGGAGAGACTGAAAAGGCTGGCTTAACCCTCAAAGACCTACTGAAGTAGTAGCCAAGTGTTAATGGCTTTGGGAAAGCTAACAGAGTCGGGGTCCATTTAGTATCAGGAGGATGATACACTGTTCCAAAGAAGGGAGGCGGTGACTGAGAAGGCCTGACTCAGGATCATGACACTGACACTGCCTAAGTGATGAGACTCAGAACGACCCTTGTCTTCCAACAATACAGTATTGTGCTATAATAATATACCACAAAAATCTGGACAGCATTTAGCAGAGCACAGGGAGAAAAAACCACTCTTAAATGGCTGAAAACCAAAAACTCAGCATAAGATAAACAACAGAGGAAGAAGGAAGAGAGGAGTGGAAAGAAAAGAGGGTGTTTTTTTAAAAAAAAATGTTTCAATGATTGCAAGCTAGAATTCACCTCATTCAGTCTATGATATGTTATTCTCAGTTGGCAACTGTGGTGGACATATTTTTTTAAGGTAAACACTCATAAGATTGGCCTGTAATCCTCAGTGCACTTAGCAGTAAAGTCTCTCCCCCCCTCCTCCATAATAGAACAGCTATTCTAGGTAATCGCTACATCATAGCTCCTTTGCTGAAATAATTCTTCTGTTTGTTATAATGACAGCCTGTTAAAATAGGTGGAAGAAAATATTGCCATTTAACAATCCAATCAAGAAGAAGGTGGGGATTTTTACTTCTGAAGGCTTGGTTCCCCAAAGAAAACAACATCTTTCTGAACGGCTCAGGGTATGCAGTAACTTCTTTTTGACCAACTCTGAAAACAATCTTCTGAGAAAGTAAGGTCAGAAAACTCCACACCCTAGAAATTAGACAAACTGTCCTTCCAAAGCTTTTGTATGAATTTGACCTTATCACTGGAGAGATTGAGAAGCAGGCAAAAGAGAGGAGAAAGAGAATTTCTGTTGGTACAGAAACAAAATGGACACTTCCCCTCTCAAACATTCCTCTAGCTTTGGATTCTGGGGACAGCTTGAGAATGTGTCTCTACCAATGCTGGCAAGCTCCCCCTTCTATTTCCTGCTGTGAATTCCAGTATCTTTCATCTATGGAATCTAAAATGTTTATCTCTTCTACTTCTTTCTTAATTTCATTCTTTCCAGACCCCTGGAGATAGGCATATCTCAAAACAGTTGGGAAAACGGAAATGGGCAGGGAGGGGGTTTGACATGTGCCTTTAAAAAAACTTCAAAGCCATTCCATCTATTTCCCTGCATCTCAAATCTTCCACTCACATGTGCACATGTTTATTATTTTTTGGCACCCCAGTCTTCAACACATTCCCCAGGAAATAATGGAAGCTTCACACAACCTATTTTTTCTTTCTGTATACAAGCAACTCAATGATCTCTCTGTCCATTTATGGTTATACAAAATGTGTGAATCAGGATTAAGGGCACTGGAATGTGGCCATTTCAGCTTCACAGAGGTTAACTCAGCAGGTGGTATAACCCTAATGTCATTAGGCTTTATAGATGCCTGCTATTTCTTCTGCGTTGATTTTATAACACTCTCTTTTGGCCAACAGCAAATATAACTCTAGAGGGCCTTGATTTTGCTTTAACAAGAGGAACAAGATGTTGCTTTCTCTGTATTTCCATTTTTGAAACTGTTTGGAAGCCACACAGCACTACCTGTATACAAATATCAACTGAGCCAGGACAATCCTTAGGGTTACAAAAATATGCCCCTCAGGTTTTAGCAGAAATAAAACCTGAAGGAGCTATCAAAAAGATGGAACAATGACTGAATATACTCAGAGGCTACAAAATGCTGACTAATTGAATGAGAAGGAAAACAAGAAATAAGTTCTGAAACAGAGCATGGTTGGCTGATTAAGACTCCATCTATACTGCTTCTTTGCCACAGCAGCAAAGATGGTCATTCTTGTTTGCTGAGGACATAGTATCAACCCACAGTATCTTCCTTATCAGTTAATTGCTAAAATTACCTGAAGACAGGTTTAATTGTTCACTGTAATGCCAGCACAAGACATTTCATACAGACAATCTAGGGTGCTTGGAGGAAACTACTTGAGACGACAGGTCAGAGATGTCAAAATGCTTAGCTCCAATAAGTCCAGCTGGTAAGTCGAGGGACCATTCCTTTCTATTGTGTTGCTGGGATTTGCTCCTACACTGCAATGTTGCTTTGGCTGTGAGGCAGACTGGGATTACAGCTTCCCCAGTCTCTTTGTGGATTCTTTTTTCCCAAAAGATAGGTTGATCCACTGACCTAAAAGTGGTCACAACTTCTGCTGAGAGCCTGGCAGGCAAGCACCCAACTGCATATACATTTTTCCTGTTCTTGAATACCAATTATGTTCATATTATGCTCTAAAGCAGCTATAGGGAATTGTCTTTATGTGTGAAGGGTAGTACAAAGGCCTCCCTCTGCACTGATCATTGATTCAGTTGTAAGAGAGATCAAAATTCAGCTTATGCAGCCAGTCTCATTCAAATATCTACCCATTTTGATCAATCCACCTATACTTACATAGCAACACCCCTTCCTCACTTTTCAAATTTCAGTTCATCAACAACCTTTCCAAAGACCTAGATGAGAGAGATGAGATGACATGCGCAAGATGGCGGCGGCCGTGTGAGACGAGCAATGGGGCCGGGGGCTTTTGACTGGCAGCGGGGGCAATGAGGGCCAATTTTTACCATCACTGGGCCGGGCCCAGC
>JANHZT010003488.1:108580-136773 GCA_032468215.1 Stegonotus admiraltiensis | reverse complement strand
GGTACCCTGAGGAGTCCTACTCTGTGGGAGCGTACTGGCCGGTGGGAGGCCATTGGCGGCAGAAGGCAGTCTCGTAAATAACCAGGCCCTTAATGACAGTTTAGGAGCTAGTTCAGAAAAACTAACAATTTTCCCACAAATACATGAATGGCTAAACAAGTGATAGCAGAATATCAATACAGTCTGCAAATAATTGGTTCTCAAGCCATTGCAGTTTGCATACTGAAAGAACAGACTTATTAAGGTCATTTTTATCATTTCAACTCTCTGTTTGGTCATTAGAAACTGCAAGCATGAACTCAGAAGCTGTTCAATGATAATTCCTTGCAATAAAATGGTGTTTTATTCTTGTGTTCTCTGAATCATGTTTGACTTTGCAGAAGCCTCCTAGAGTCTCTGGAGTATTCATATTTCAGCATTCATATTCCTCCAAGCTAGAAAACTAAGAAATGTATCCTGCCTTTTTTCCAATTTTTCCTCTAATTTGGCATTCCTTCAGTTAAAGAAACATTGTACCTACTTTACCAGATACTCCAATTTATCAAGAACTCACCTGTGGCAGATATAGCAGGACCTGTCTTTGTGTGTAGGACAGCCTGTGCCTCCTCCAATTCCATATACGTATTGGTTACTTTTAGAGGAATTTTCTGCAAAATAAATCCCAGCTCCAAACATCCCTCCAATGTATGCATGCCTTTCATCAAATCCTTTGTGAATAATAGCATTAATAAAAGGAGATCCTAAAACAAAAATATAGCATGTAAATATACATATGTACTATAGGACTTGTAACTTCATCTTAACATAAAATTAGCAAAATAATTAATCCATGTTCAATCATATAAACCAGAGTTCCCCAACCAGTGGGGGGGTGGGGGGAGGGGATGGTTCCTTGCAAGCGGCCAAGTATGTGCAAGTGCGCAGCTCCATTTACACAAACAGCATGCACACATGCCTGCCGCTCACACAAATGGAGGGTGCATGTGCTGACCCACTGCTCGCATAAATGGGGATGCCCATGTGTGTGTGCTTTCCTGCCATTTCCACTGCCATTTCCACACATCTCAACCCAGGTGTTAAGCTGGGTTTCTCAGAAAAGAGGGAATCTTCAATTCCTTGCACAAACTAAAGACAGCAGCTGTGACGTCTATTTATATATTTTTTCTAATAGGAAGCAATTGCAGCACTGGTTAACATTTATGAACGTATTCATTTTTTATTGCTAAGCTACATGCACTTAAAAGATTCTCTTGAGTGGTAGATTCCTTTTTCTATCTGTGGAGAAGGATGGATTGCCTGGCATGCCTCTCTCATTCTTTTCCTGACCTGCATCTTTATCACATTTCATGAGATTGGATTAAAAAAACCAATCTCAATTAAACCCAATTTTAAAAAATCATTCATGGACTCTTCCCCATTTCTTTGGGGAGCTGGAAAATACTCTAGAGCCTTATAGGAGGTAGAGTAGCACATCTGTACTGATAAGGGATGAAAAATCAGCCAGAGGTCCATTTTGGCTTCTTGGAGCTGAGTCCAGAATCCAGAATCAATCAAACAGCAGAATAGTAAATAAACCAAAGTACAATTTATGTATATTTAACCAATTTTGGTTATACTGCAACCTCACATTCTTAGAGGGCTGCCTTACATACCATGAAATAACATGCGTTCATTGTGATGGTTATGGTTTTCTTCTGAGACTTCTTTCTGACGATGACAAAATCTCTCTCTTAGCTTTTTATTCACAACCTTTTGAATCTATGGAAGAATGAAAAAAAAACAACAACATTAAGGCCAAAATACAAACGCCTGAGTCAGTATGACACTATAAGCTGCATTTTTAAAATGGTTTCTGTGGTTTAAAAAAAACCTTAGTTTTAGTAATGATGACCAGAATAATTAAAGGCTAATTTAATTTGCTTCTTTTTTGACAGCTTTGTCTCCTGTTAGTAAGGCTCACAAATATACCTTACAAACGTAAGTTCATACATCTCAGGAAACCTCAAGTAGCTCAATTTTTCAACGAACTATGAAATGGATAGGATTTAACTACTTAAGATTCATACTTACCACAAAACATCATATCACTCCAATTAGTTTCTCTTTTTAAAACTTTATTTTATGCACCGTATCTTTACTGTATTCTTAACAAATCTAGTAGATAATGCTTATCCTTCCCTACACAGTTCAAATTAGCAGATTATTAACTGCATGAATATAATTGGGATAAACAGAAGAGAACAAACAGAAATTAATATATGTAGCTCCAGGTTGAATGGTGGAGTCCTTGGTGCTTTCTGAGCTTGATAGTTTGCTTGTAGATGTTTCATTACCAGACTAGATACTGTAACATCTTCAGTGCTAGAAGAGAGAGCAAACCCCACTCCCATCTAGTACTGAAGGTGTTACCTAATCCGGTAACAAAATGCCTGCAAGCAAATAACAAACTCAAGAGCACCCAGAACTCCACGATTTGGATAAAATTAAGTTGCTCACTTACTCACTAGGAGTAAAATATATTTGTTCTTGACTAAAAGTGCACCAATTTTTGCCATCTGAAATGAACAGCAGAAATTTTCATAAGTAGGGAAATGGAATATTTCTGTAGCTGCCCCTTTGAAAGACAACAGAATCGAATGCAAAAAGCAATCCTATTTTTATGGAACCACAAGAAATAAATAAAATAAAAATAAATAAAATGAGGGAGAACCTGAACTAGAAATTTGATAGCCTTGCAGATAAGTAAAGAAATCCCCATACACATATCCTTTTTTAATTCTGATCAGTTAAAGACAATATACAATATAATAAAAATTATATATTATATATGTACATAATGTACATATGTATATTATATATACTATATAAAATAATAATTTAAGACTTAATATTCAAAAGCCACCAAGGGAGATGAAAAGTGCTTGAAATGTGCAGTCTTTCAAGCAGTGGTGAAAGCAGCTGTCATCCAAGAGTGAACTTAGCTTGGTCCTTTGCAAGGGCTGGTGCAGTTGTTTCAAAAGCTGCCTCCAGTCTCTTTGCTTGGCTGCCCGGCTCCACAGAAGTATGATCTGTGCATGCACATGCAGACATGTGAGAACAGCCTTTGCGGCAGCTGCACAAATATGCAAAGGGTGAACTTGCTTCAAAGAGACTTGCTTTGGTTGCATTAAGACACTTGTATTTTTATATATACGTGATTTTTATTAAATATTTTTTTTACAAAGTTAAAAGATAAACATGAAAAATATAGAAGTAAGAAAAAAGAAAGGAAAATAAAAAGGTACTGAGCCTTGGTGGCGCAGTGTTTAGAGGGCAGTATTACAGGATACTTTTGCAGACTGCCTACAATTCAGCAGTTCAAATCTCACCAGGCTCAAGGTTGACTCAGCCATCCATCCTTCCAAGGTTAGTAAAATGAGGACCCAAATTGTTGGGGGCAATATGCTGACTCTGTACACCACTTAAGAGAGTGCTGTAAAGCACTGTAAAGCGGTATACAAGTCTAAGTGCTATTGCTATTGAAAACAACTGAGCAAAGAAAAAGAATAAAGAACACTTAAAGTGATTTCCAGCAGTTATAGATATACTTAATAGAGTTTTCCTTCTTCAAAATTACATAATGTAGCTTCCCTTCTCCCCATACAGGCCTTTTACATTGGTAAATCCAGAAGTCACCAGTTCATTTTTATTCATTTGAAGCAAAAAGGCCATTACTAATGTACTTTGTAAAGCATCTTTCAAATGCTTTGCCCACCCTAGATGATAGTCAAAAGAGCTTCAAAATCAAGAAACTGAACACAGTATCATCGCTACTTCCTTCTGCTGGGATCAACTGATTTGATGTTTCCATCAATAATTTTTGAGCTAGGCATATAAAGCCTTTGAAACTTACCCTAATCACATTGTATCTATTGAAGATTCCCCCAGCATTACCACCATCTCTATGTTCCCTGATGGTGCTCTGCATCTGTTAAACAATCAAATCTTTAGTTGATAAAATTCTTGGATAAACCTAGGTGCATGCTTCCAATATTCAATTTCAATTCAGTTTATTGGACATGTATAGATGGGCTGCCAATAAATTAATGGGGATGGGGGGAGTAGAGAGAACAGTCTTCACTTGGTGGTGACCTGGAAAAACAAAGACATTCTGTTTATCTTGCTTTCTTTTTCCTGCTGTTTATCTGGAACCAAGTCAGTCAAGAAAGATAAGAGTGATTAATGCTGCTAGGCAACAGTGCATCAGCCCAACCTCTCTAGGGTATACCTCAAATGCTCACACCTCCTTGGGATCTAACAGCAGGCTGCTATGGGAGCTACCTTAGGCTCTTTCACCCCTGCAAATCCTTCCCTTTCTACTTTCTTTCTACTTCACCTTGCCACAACCATTCATGGTTGCAATGTTGATTTTTATCAAACTACTTTTTGTTTTTGCAAGAGGCTGCTTTGCAAGCTCCAATTTAGCATACCTCTGTATAAATCCATGTATGTTTCTTGATTACAATAAACAGGTTTGCTACCGTTTCTGTTACATTTCTTCACCTCCACATTTAGCTTATGTCCTAGTATTCCTTGAAAGTGTCCCACCCAAGTACCAGCCAGCCTGGACTGATATTGCTTAGCTTACAAGCGCAGAGGACATAAGCTGGGTGCTGCCACCTTCTGACTCATAAAGAAAGAGACTCTTTCAAACTTTGGGTTGTATGAGACTAGCTGTGCAATTTTGACTTCTCTCAGCAATAACAAGATTTCATTCCTGACTTATTTCTACACCTGGTCAACTCACAAGACTTTATCTGCACATAATGTATTATAAGCATAGAAAGATTTTGAAAAAAAGCAAATTACACAAGTTCTAAACAGAACTATCACTGGGTCAGTGGGTTTGAGACTAGATGTAAAGAAAAATGTTTAATTTTTTCCCTGTCTGCTCCTTCTGAAATTATATCTATTGCATTAAATCCTGATTGCAAACTATCCTTAATAGGGGTTTCTTTTTAAGTACAGAAAATAGAAAGAGGCATGTAAGATCTCTTCAGACTGAGGGAAAATAATGCTTCCATAAAATTGTAAACTTTTCACGCTGCAAAGCCTTTTTAGCCAGAGGAACTTAAATAAACCACACATTCATTTTAGCAATATGCAAAGAATACATGTAAGAAAAAATATATTTCTATGTGAAAAGAGAATGTTCTAGTATGAAAGTGACTCAAAGATGTGACAAACTTCCACCCGAGATTTCCATTCTCTGTATATCTTGGACTATGCTACCAATAGGAGAGAATACCTGTAGCTCAGTAGTCAACTGTGGAGTCCTTGGCACTCTTTGACCTTGGTTGTTTGCTTGCAGACATTTAGTTACCCAACTAGATCTCCAATGCTAGAAGGGAGTGGTGTTTTATAGGGGTGTTCTAGGCTGGCAGTAGCTGCTGGGGTAGAGAAAAGATCCCAATCCCCATGTCATCTGTCCTCTTGATTTTTGTTTCTTATTTAATTTTTCTAATTTTAAGTGTTTTGTACTACTTTTTTCACTTTTTATTATCCTGTAAGCCACCCAGAGTTGCTGTAATACCAAGAAGGGTATCAATATAAATAAATATAGTGGCTTGCCCTGTCAATGTTGGTGAGGTGTTGCTTTCTCCTTGGTAGTTCCTTGGTTAAGCTGCTGTTTCCTGCTTGATTGTTTGTCTAGTGTTAATCCCTGCTTATCAGGGTGTTGATTGCTGGTAAGATGTTCGGCTTTTGTTTCCTTTTTAGCTTTCTTTTGTCTCTATTGAATGGTATGTAAATGTGGTTTACTTCTATGTGCCTTTTGATGGCTGATTTGTCTGAATGTCAAGCATCCAGGAATTCCTTAGCATTTTTTGGGTTTAGCTTGCTTTAGGATGCTCACAGTTTACTACCCCTGAAACAAGCTTAAGCCTTTCCATGCTTTGTGAAATTAAGGAGTTTTCATGTCTCCTGCAAGGTAGATTGCATATGTACAAAATTTCACTATATTACCTAGAATTACTTGACTACCTGGGTGCTGCATAGTACAGAAATGTTTGTAAAAAAAGAAACAATTGTATTATATTCAAAGACCTATCTTAAGTTTTTTAAAAATTGATTTTTTTTTACCTCCTCTTCTACAGATTGGTATTCTTTATCATCAGGAGCAAGGTCTATAAGAATTGTCCCTTGGCTGACACAGTGAAAAGTCAGATAAGGATTGGTGCCTAAAAAGGAAAATATATTAAACTCTTATGCACATAGATTCACCAAGAAGAACCAACTATAAAACTAGGACTGATGGAGTACTGTCCACTGCCATCATTTAAAAATTGCTGGATTCTAAAAAGGAAGTTAAATTAGTTATTTTCTAAGGTTTGCAATCTCTTTGTCCATAGAGATTAAACAAAAGCTAAGATTCTAGAGTACTCAGAAAATATACTCTCTCATAATTGATTATAAGTCTTAAAAAGAAAAAGGAACAGGATGGCAATTCCTTAAACTTGGAAGAGTAAAACAACGTTCCTGAAACTGGACAGTGACAAAAGCTACATTACATGGGAGAGGCTGATCACATGTGGAACCAACTTCTTAGCTGAATCTCAAATTGATTTTTGGTAGATTAAGAGACTCACCCTGTTGCCCACCTAGAAGCCTCTCTACACCTTTTATTAACTTATGACGATGTCCATAGGCATTGATGCCAATTTCTTTCAGCTCCTCATGGCCCATGTCTGCTAGTACATCCAAGGTAATCTGAACAGCACAGACAGAAGGAAAGAGTAGCATTTTTCATTAGTCCCCTTGAACATAGGAAAGACAGCATCAATATATTTTAAGTAGAGATGGGGAATGCAATCTAGGAAGATTAAGGGCCCAGCTGGCTGGTCAGATAAATTGTACTGGGAGCAGCTGAAGACAGAAGAAGAATAACCGGTAGCAAGAATCAAGCATTTCTCTCACTCTTCAACTTTCAGCGCAATTTGGGTTTCATGTCCCCAGCAAAGAGAATAATTACAGAGAGCAGAAATGGGGACATAATTATTCAGTTTGTGTTGGGTTTTTAAAAATGTAATTTGAACTCCCCTTGCTGAAACAATAGATGAAAAAATGCTAGGTCATTAATAAAAGCACCAAGATTTATTCCTTTTTTGTTTTTAAGATAGAACTTAGGCAAATTATTTGCCCATTAATTGAAATGAGAAGAAACAAAACAGACCTAATCAGTGGTGGATTGCCCCCGGTTCGCACCAGTTCTATAGAACCGGTAGTAAAATCGGCAGGAGGCTCCACCCACCAATCCCAATGTCACCAAAACACTTCTGCACATGTGCAGAAGAGTGTGCGTGGCCCCACTGCAAACCGGTAGTAAAGGTAAGTAGAACCCACCCCTGGACCTAGTGCCAAACAATACAAGATGTTAATACCTGAATTTTTTAAAAGAAGGCAATAGGGCTGAAGAAGAAATAAACTGACTGAACTGCTTTGCTCAGCTTAAGTAAAACTGAATGTAATCAAATAGCTGATTCCAGATAACTTCTCAGTAGATCATTTTAAATTTGTCTGTATAAAAACAGAGTTCATACCATATCTGCTTTATTTGAAAGTCAATTTACCATAAAGTATGTCAGGTGGTTGCTTTAGAAACAAAAAACCAAATCTCTCTCACAGAAAACTTAGCTATGAGATTCTTTGGATGCTAGCCATCATATCTTTCCATTTCATGCACATTATTGAACTGAAATAGAAGAATAAATGCAACACTAGCTTAGGACCATTTTTACCTGTTCCGTTTCAAATATATCCCGGAGATGTTCCAGACCCAAGCTTTTCAAGAACTGGCTGATATTCATGTCAAGACCAACAACTACAACAAAAATAACCTTCATGTAAGTCATCAATACAAACTATCCACCATTTAAATCCTTAGTCCTTTAACTGTAATATTTTCAATCTGAAATACTTCCTCTTATTGTATCTTCTACAATAAAACAAATCTTTACTAGAAAAAAAATTATAAAGAATAAACAAGAAACATGTATGGGATTTTTTTATAGTGATAGTATGAATTCTCATTATTAATAAAATCTCTTCTGATGAGCACTCTCTTCTGATGAACATGTGGCAGATAAAGCTACCATCTGCACATTCCATTTTCTCTGCTCTATCCACCTCCTCCTTCTCTAATGTTATATAACTTAATGAGTAACTTACTCATGCTGGTTGGTAGCATAACAAACGCCAAAAGATATTTCTCCCTCCAAACATCCATCATCCTACAGTTTTTACAATTTTGACGTTTTATATATGCCTTATATCAATCAAGTTTATACAAAGACTAAGTATCTCAATATGTTCACTAATTTAAAGTCCCAAATTTAAAAAGATAAAGTCTAGAAAAATAGTTATTCCAAAGGGAAAATCTGTTTTATCTGTCTTCAAATGTTAAGATTTTTTTCCCGACAAAGCTTTAGAAATCATGATCGAAATAAGGACCTTAGACTTATTTCCTCAAAAATTAGGATTAAAGATGATTTCCTATTATGCATATTCATGTGTTAGGTTTTTTTTTACAAAGCCTTAAAAGTCATAATCTAAACAGACTTATTTCCTCAAAAAATAGGATTAAAGATTATTTCTCATTATGCACATTTAGGACTGTGACTTTGGCAATTTCCTATAATCAGGAAGAGTACCTTCTCCTTCTTTCCTCTCTGTTCCTGTTGCTCCATCTCCAGCATTAGATGGGCCTGCCACTGCAATTTCAGCCAGAGGTCCTGCAAGGTTATCTATACTGCTGGCAGCAGACAAACAAGATGGAGTGGATGCTGGCGAAATGATAGAGGCACTAACAACAGTGGCCTGAGGTTTAAAGCATGTTGGCAAGGCTTCAGGAGGCATTGCATCAATAAGCAGGGCTCTGATATCATCAGCCTGGAAATAAAATGGTGAGTTAAAAATAAAACCAAAATCAATCATTTTTAAAGAAATAGTTTAAACAAGATAACTATCTCTATACTCAAAAGCAAACATTCAAAGAATATTTGAATATTTGCAAATATTCAAGTCATCAATCTTTGGAACAATTCCTGTTTTTGGAAGTAGTAACATAGAGTTTGAAGGACATTTACTTTCCACAACACTTTGAAATATTACAAAATAGTTTACCCTCAGACAGTTCTCTTTTATATGTACATAAATTTTTAGGTGTTCACATATGCGAAGCATTTAAAAAAAATCACTTTGTTTTGGAAGGTAAAGATAAAGTTCAAGCAATAAAAAATGAAAGGAATAAAGCAATTTGTTAAATAGTAATTGCAACCACATTACACACTATAAGTCGTCTGAATGAAGCAATGGATTCAAAAATCAGGCTTTCAATCTGCACAAACAAAAATATTTTCTTATCCTGCCTTACCAAACATCCAATATATATTGAACCAATGTGGTATAATAAATTGTGTGGTATTCTGTATTGCTCACTGGATGATAACAGAGCACACTGTACAAACAACCTTAGCTTCTCAAAATGTTTAAAGAAACAGATTCAGGTCAAATCCATTTCCGTACTTTTACTGAGATATTTCACTATATAAATGTGGTCAATGAAGGAAATAAATGACTATCACTGTAATCAGCTGATCTAAATAATGAAATAAGAGTCATTATTTTTTAAAAACCAACTTACTGTGGCAAGATCCAAAGGGGTTTGGCCTTCTTGGTTCTTCATTGTTGGATCTGCTCCATGAGCTAGAAGTAGAGCGCAGAGTTGCGTCCTTCCTTTTTGTGCTGCTTCATGCAATGGCGTAAATGCCCATTTATCTGTAGCATTTACACAGGTATTATACTTAATCAATAGAGCTGCTATATCCACATGCTGAGGAAAAATGAAAATAAAAATAGGAAGAATTCTCAATTTAAAAAGAGAAAAGCAAACATTGTTAAACAATTTGTTACACATTCAGAGCTATGACAGAGCTGGATGTATGCAGCACTGTAAATGTAATAATTGATATAATTAGATAGTTCTATACAAAGAGATCTATGAGCAACAAGCACACTAGTTAGCTAGTATGTAAAATATACAACTTTCAGTTCTTCAACAATCTAGACTTCCTTAATATGGGAGATGCATTTTGTCATTTTTATTTTTCTATGCAAAAAATGAAAAGGTAACACCAATTACAACTAAGACAGAAAATAGAAGACAGAACTTTTGATCCATACATCATTTAATCTAGTCTTTTAGTTTTCACCTTCATAATAGAGAAATATTTACCAAGAGATAACATGATATTCACATTACTATTTAAAACAATTATGTTTTTTTTTTATCAAGTAGTAAGACAGATCTTATACTGTGGGGTCCTTGGTGCTCTCTGAACTTGGTTGTTTTCTTGCAGAAGTTTCATTATCCAATTACGGTAAGTAAAATCATCAGTGCTAGAAGGGAATGGAGTTTGCTCTTTGTTTATATACAACTGGTCTGTCCTGTTACCTAGTTGGGTAATGAAATGTCTCCAAGAAAACAGCCAAGCTCAGAAAACACCAAAGACTTCAATTCAACCCTGAGTTACAAATATTCTCATCAATTGGTACAAATCTTACAATTCCCTTTGGAAATATTATAGCAACATTTTGTAGAAGACTGAAATAAAATCAATTTTTATGCTGTTATTCACTTTTGGTTGCTCTGGTTTCTTCTACTTGTTTTCTACTTGTTAGTGTAATGCAAGCTGGACGTCTTGACTACATTGAGATTATTAATTAATGCTTACCCCATAGGATGCCGCATTATGTAGTGGAATTAATCCTCCCTTGTCTTGAGCATTAACATCAGCACCGTGTTCTAGAAGATACTCAGCAACTTCCAAATTATTATAACCAGCTATGTGTAAAAAGAAACACAGCATGAATGAAAACTCAGCAATGAAGGAATCATAGACCAAATACCGTAAGAAATTGTTAAAAAGACATGTACTTTTAAAAGTTTCTTAAATCTGTTCCAAGGAGGATTTCCTATGAATAAATTAACCCAATCACTCACTTACCTGCAAGATGTAATGGAGTGGAGTTTCGGCCCTGGGTATCCCGGCAATTGATGTTTTCTGGAGAGCATAATTTCTGAACTCGTGCCAGGCAGCCCTTTTTAGCAGCATCCAGCAGGGCAGCATCACCTCGCAGCAGGTCCTGGATATCAGTATCTCCCTCTTTCACCAAGTCCAAAGGGGTGTTGCCATCTCTGTTCTTTTTGGTTGGATCTGCTCCATGCTGCAAACAACATTTCTACTGTTTTACAACTGAAAACTTTATCCTCCATGCCCCCAAACGTAGTACCCATGCCACTTATGTTTTAGTGTTACATAGGGCTATCAAGGTGCTTTAAAAACAGTATAAGCAAACAAGACACTTGCTTTAAGAACATGTTTTCCGAATTTAAAAGAAGGTATAAACAGATACCGTGCTATAACTAATATCTAATTTTAAGCAGTTTTCATTTCACGCTCTTCTGATTCATTCTCCAAAGGGCAGTAATATGCTGAGAATCGTATCTTTATTTGAAAATGTATCCCACAATGCATTATCACTGCAGGCAGTTACAGGTGGTCCTCAATTTACAACCATTTGGTGACCATTCAAAATTACAATGACACTGACAAAAGTGACTTAACAACCATTCCTCATGCTTACGACCATCACAGCATCCCCAGAGTCATGATCAAAATTCAGGGGCTTGGCAACAGGCATGTATTTATGATGGTTGCAGTGTTGCAGGATCAAGTGATCACCATTTGCCACCTTCTCAACCAGCTTCTGATTGACAGCCAATGGGGGAAGCCAGATTTGTTTAATGACTGTATGGTTCACTTAACAACTTATTAAATTATTATTTAAGCAACTCACAGTTAAGTTATTTGCTTAATTGTGGCAAAAAGTTAAAACTCTGCATGACTCACTTAACAACCGCCTTGCTTAGCAGCAGAAATTCTGGTCTCAATTGTCGTAAATGGAGGACTACCTGTAATTTCTACAGGGCAGAAGAGCTTTAGTCCAATTAATGCAGTTACTTTAGAATTTAAGTATGCTCAAACTACTCAGGGCTTCTTTGAAGAGCTAGGCATAAACACGTGTGTGTGTGTTGCAGAGGGGTGTTTCAGGGTTAAGGAAAACAAAGGCATGATTTTTTTACTTCGATCCCAGTTAAAGGCTATTATTTTGATCACCTTTGGCCACAGGAACTACTTATTCCACTACTCCAAAGCAGGCCGTACAACTGAGATATAAAGCCCAAGGAAGAGAAGGTTTGGAGTCTCCAGCCATTGACTCTCCAGCCTCAGCATCACCACACGGGCAATTCGTTTTGAAGCCTTTCTTAGGACCCTTGCATTTCTAAGGATTGCCACTAGGTGACAATTAGTTGACCTAACTGGTATTCCTCTTGTGAGAAATGCTTTTGAGTAAGAATGTCCAAGGATTTCCAAATAAATATATTTCATGAATATATTAGGTTCCTTTAGAGCCAGGGGATTTAAAGTATAAAATGAAGCTATATGTGTGTGTTCCCAAATATTTATATTTGGTTAATACTCTAATATCACAGAACTACTTCCTGATGTCATCACATGATGTTCTGGTAACTCACATGATGGCAACTAGTTATAACATTTAACTTTTTTGCATGGTTCTGTATAAGCAGTTGAAAAATATCTTTTTAAAAAGGTTTTAAGGAAAATATTTAAAAGTTCTAAGTGTAACTGAAATAACATATACAAAATATATTTTTGGCTGTATTTGAATTAAATGTGTGAAAAAACAACAGACCACATTTAATTATCAGGCCCAGAATTCATCAAATTTAACATCCTATTTTAAGAATAATTTTCGCAACAGCTTTCTCTAAAAAATTTTTGGCAAATCAAGAAATCCTTCTTAGCCTTTATAACAACCATAAATGCTCTTGACTTTTGATCTCTAATCTAAAGTATCATGTGGCAGAAATCTCTTATATAACAACCTTTTGAAACATTTTTTGGGGAAAATGAAATGCTAAATTAAATTGTTAGTGGGACAGAGAAACTGACAATAAATCTGGTTGTGTTCATTACAACAGTATTGTTGATAGTTTGAGAAATCAAAGCATTTAGAAAAAAGCAATTTTATGGATTTCTGGGAAAGCAATGGCAGACTGAAGCTGGCTTCACCCTGGCTTCTCTTCACCCTGAAAAATTTACGGGCAGCATTGTATCCTAATTGTTACTAATAGTTTTGTAGCAGATTACAAACCAGCACAGATATGCAGATGATTGAGTATACTGTTCAGCACACATGCAAACAATTCCTTTACAGAAATATTTCAATTTGTAGCTATACAGCAATCTAAACTTAGAGTACAATGCCTTCCTTAAAAAACAATAGAACTGTTTATTATTATCCCAAGAAGAGTTCTATTCTGAAGAAAATTACACAGAACTGTTGCATATGTTATTATGCGTCATAGTCTGAAGTAAACAAAGAATCTTTGTGGAAAAAAAACCCAATTTAAAGTACATACTTTGAGGAGGAGTTTGCAGATTTCATATTTTCCCTTTGCTGCTGCTTCATGTAGTGGTGTAAACTTCCATAAATCAGCAACGTTGACAGAAGCCCCATGTCGCACTAATAACTCTGCAACTTCATAGTGTCCATATGAACAAGCGTTATGTAGAGGTACTAATCCACTAATAAGTTAAAAAAAAAAGTAAGAGTATTTATCAAGATCTAAAAGCAAAAAAATATAGTTATCCTTCAAAATAACTGCCATCTTGCTTTTCTATTTTAGTCAAGTTATTTTAAGTGAGGTTAGAAACTGTCTACATCCAGCAGCTCACTTTACAGAGAAGAAGAATCAGCTTTCATAACTGTGAGAAATGTGGCAATAATCTAACCACTCCAAGGATAAAGTTGAAATGACCAAGATGGAGGGACAGCAATCTCAGTTTCTGCACACATTAATACTGAGCAAGTCTGAACAGATGTGAATTTAATCTACTTTTTTTCTTTTTTGGCTATAAAAAACACAATAAATGAAGAAGTCTTAAAGTGCACCTAAAAGCTGTAGGAAGCAAGCACAGGAAGGCCAGTATATCTGCCAGTTGTCACCTTAATGGGAACACCATCAATTTGTGCCAGGAAGACATATATGTAGGTCTTATAAAATGTTTAAAAAGTATCTAGGGATAGTCCAGGATGAAAGGAAAATTGCACTACAGCACAGATGATAAATTTTATTATTTATTTTTTATCCCACCTTTAAATTTTTTTATAAATAATACAAGGTGATAAAGACACCTAATACTTCTTCCTCATCATATTTTCCCCACAACAGCAATCCTATGAAGTGAGCTGGGCTGAGAGAGAGTGATTGGTCCAAAATCACCAGCCCAACTTTCATGCCTAAAGTGGGACTAGAATTCACAATCTCCTGGTTTCTAGCCTGTTGCCTTAACTAAGATAGAAACGGTCTCATAGATACTGGCTCTATCACATAGAGTTTAGATTAGATTAGATCTTCTGCTTGAATTTGACCAAGGTTTTAATGAGCAGATATTGCTGGACCTAGTATACCAAATTGTAACTGATTCGTCTCTGTAGGGAAGAAATAATGTATTTAACAAGGTGAGGTGGACCAAGGAAGTTTTCCAAAGATGAGAAAGAGTTCATTCTACCCATATATAAAACAGTAAATTGCATGGTCTCAATTACCCTTTATCCTTTGCATGTACATCTGCTCCATGATGAAGCAAGTATTCAACTACTGAAACTCTATTATAACCTGCAGCAAAGTGCAAGGGGGTTGAATGACGTCCCTCCAAATCTCTACAATTCACATTCTGAGGACTGCAAAGTTGCTGTGTAAAAATGAGAAAGGAAAAGATCCACAGTAGAATTCACCACAGACATTTCAAATAGTCTTCCATACCTCAAGACATTATAGCAGGAATAATAAAGATCCCTGGACAATATAAAAAATAACTAAGACTCTGGGTGCAAATTATCTTACAATAAAATAACTAAGATTCTATACAGTTTATTTTCCAGAAATAAAAAAAAATCCAATAATGTGAAGCTAATATAGCATTTGAAACAAAGTAGTGCAAAGAAGTGGAAATCCATCAATATGTCATCTTTTATTTTTACTAAGAAAAATTAATCATTTGGAGTTTTATAAGAAACTATTTAAAAACTGTAGTTCCATTAATAACCTAACAGGAGGGTTAAAAACAACACATGGACATAAAAAAAACATGGCAAACATGGCTATCTAAACAAATAATATCACAAATTGAATACAAAACACTCTATAATAAAACTGATTTGTGGCATATTTCATCTTCTGGCATATTTTAAGTGCTCAGCACAAAATCTGGCAACGTTGTATGTTGTAGGAGGATTGGTATCTGAGAGCAGCAGGGGGTGTAGAATTGAATTATTTATTGGTTAAATAAGGCTAGCTAATATGGTCAGAAAAGTGTTCAAATAGGGAAGCAGAATATCTCATTAATATATGGGGTACTGTTACAGAAAACTCCTTCTATACAGCTATGGATCTTATTAAAAATAATAATGTGTAATATAATTCTATATTTTATTACATTAAAAAAATTAATTTGCTAAAAATAAATGTTTCATGGTTCTATTTCAGCTTCAATTGCCATATTTTTCAGACTATAAGACACACTGGACTATAAGATGTATCTAGGTTTAGAGAAGGAAAACAAGGAAAAAAAAGTTTTTGGCTGCTGCGCATCCCGTTTTTGCCCTCCCCGGTATACAGAAGCACTCTGCAGGCCAAAAATGGGCCCATTTTTTGCCTCCCAAACCTTCCACGTGTCCTGTTTTCAGCCTCCCTGACACCGGGGAGGGGAAAAATGGGACCCATGGAGAGTTTAGGAGGCCAAAAGCGGACCCATTTTTAGCTGCAGAGTGCTTCTGGACGCCAGGGAGGGCAAAAACAAGATGCACGGAGGTTTGGGAGGCCAAAAATGGGCCTGTTTTTAGCCTGCAGAGTACTTCTGGACGCCGGGGAGGGCAAAAACAGGACGTACGGAGGGTTTGGGAGGCCAAAAACAGGCCCGTAAGACACACAGACATTTCCACCCACTTTTTTGGGGGTAAGGGGAGTGCATCTTATAGTCTGAAAAATATGGTAAATAGCATTTATTTATATAGTAATAAATAAGTAGGATACTTTTCAGTTAGGAAAGTTTCAAACTCAGTACAGTAGAACCTCTGGTCATGAATGCTTCTGACCACGACCAAATTGGGTTCCAACCAAAAAATTAACTTCTTTTTTTTCCGCAGCCAATTTCCCCTTCTGCAACCAAAGTTATGGAATGAATTATGGTTGTGACCAGAGGTTCTACTGTATTACTTTTCACAATATTAACTACTACATATATATTTAATGTCAAAGACTGCTTTAGCACAAAATATTATTCTCTCCTCTAAGCTTGATTTTCCTGTTTTCATTAATTATGGTTTATAACTGTATCCCAAAGTGATGATGCATTGTGGTTAATTTAATTAGTTCTGCTTAAAAAAACCTAACTTAAGGTAACAGTTAAGCACAATTAAGACTAATCAGGGTATAAGGCAGGAATGCAATACTAATTAGCATTAATAAAAAACAAATAAAAATTCTAACAACCTAAAAATTGTAGGACAGAAGCATTTAAGTCCAATGACAACTGTAGACTATCATCATAAAAAAAATTCCTCATTGTATTTCAAATAGCCATATTTATCTTCAATTTCTAATAATTCTTAAATTCCAACATACCTTTACAGTTTCTAAATCTCCAGCTTTAGATGCTTCCAACAGTCTATAATCTACATCAGAAGTATGTACTGGAGTATTTTCTATTTAAAGATGGGGAAAAAACAGTAAGCATTGTGGCTTTATAGGACATATTCAGGTTAGAAACTATTATTAGCGCTCAGTATAACAATATATTCTTCCTAGCATTGTGATTATAACTGAGCTATATATATGAACCTTCCCAATTCAAATCTCATCCCATGCATACATTCATGGACTTAGCATCAGACCCAATATTGTAGATCACAGTTAAGTATCATTAAAGGACTTAATAGTGCTAACTTACTAATACTTAAAACATTTAACTCTCTATACATATATATGCACCAATCATGCCATTCCTTTTCAGATGGGCAACAGCAACTTAAGAAATGAAGGGCATCACATTTTGAAAAAAAAGAAGGAAATGTAATTAAATCTAGTTTACAACAACATCATTCATTGTACTACACCTGTAGGAAAATATGTAAATTGGAGATTTACACATTGCACTTCCCAATTTTTTATTCATTAGCACCTCTTGCACTCTTATAATCAGCACTCTACCAAATACTTCCCAGACAAACATAAACTAATCTCCTGTAGTTTTTGCATTCACACTTTTTCGCTTTTAGTGAAACCAAAATCACATTCTTCTAGTTGTCAGACATAGACACATTCTTCATATATACATAGTATCCCACAGCCTCTTTATAAAACAAGCTCATTCATATTTTAATATTTCTCCAGTTATAATTAGCATCTATAATTATAACCTTACCAATTTTCAACATTCTCACAGCTATTATGACTATAATGTTTTTTTTTCTTGGACACCAAAATTTTTAGCACTTGTTCAGTTTTACTTTTTGATATAGCACAATTATACTTTCAAAACTCTAAAATACTCTTCCTGCCATGTTATTTATCTAATTTACAGAATTACCCATTTCTCCCAAGATGACTCTAGTCGATGTATAACAAATTGGTAAAACCACATATTTAAAAAATATTTTTAAAATATATAAATAATTTTAAAAAGTAAATATTATAAAAAGCGTAGATTCATAAATTCTAGGCAAAGAGAGGATAAGCATAACCAGCTTAGCATCTAAGCATGTCTGTAGCTCCCCAGGACCCACAGGTTGGTAACATAAGCAGGTGTTGAAGATTTTCTGATATGTCAAAAGGGATGGAGCTAATCTAATTTGAGGAGGAAGAATGTTCCATAAGGCAGGTGTCATATCGCAGAAAGCACATCTCCTGAGGCGCATCAAATACAGATTCATAGTTGATGGTACCTACAGTATGCCTCTCTGTCAGATCTAATGAGGCAGGCTGATATAACCAGGGAGAGGCAGTCCCTCAGATAGTCCAGTCCCTTGCCATGAAGGTTTGTAAAGGTTAAAATGAGCACCTTTAATTGGACCCAGAAGAAAACTGGTATTTTATTTTATTTTATTTTATTTAGAGAATTTATATGGTTGCCCACTCACTTTCAGTGCCTCTAGGCGGCTTCCAAAAAATAAAAACCCAATATACAAAGAGTAAAAACAATAACCCCACCCGACCCTCCTGGTGACAACAAGCAATCAAATTCCTTCACTTGTTTCATCCCAATTAAACTGAATCACTTTTATTTTGAATTATTTTTACTGGTGCCAACAAAAGGGAACATACGTTGCCCAGGGTTAAATTGTGGTGCTGAGAAAGGTTGTTTGCTTGCAGATGTTTCATTACCTGACTAGGTAATATCTTCAGTGCTAGTGAGTGGGGGTTTTGCTCCATTTATATAAAGTAGTTTGGCCTGCCAGTGTTGGTGCTGATGTGGTTTTCTCCTTGGTAGTTCCTTATTTAGGGTATTTTTTACTGCTTATTTGTTTTTCTGGTGTTAATCCCTGTTGGTTGCTGGAGAAGATGCGTTCTGGTCTTTTTTGTTTCCTTCTTAGCTTTTTATTGTTCCTTTGAACGGTCTGTAAATGTGGTCTACCTATATATGTCTTTTGATAGCCGATTTGTCTGAATGTCAAACATCTAGGAATTCTCTAGCATTTTAGATTTAATTTGGTCTAGTATGCTTACGATTTCCCAGTTGAAACTATGGTTGAACCTGACCATTTGTTGTGAGATTAAGGACTTTTCATTGTGTCTTCTGACTGCTAGTTGGTGTTCATGGATGTGTTCTGCTAGTCTTCCTCCCAGATGTCCTACATAGTATGTTGTAGATGACTTCTTTTTTTTCCTTTTAGGGCTATCAGGCCTTTAGGGTTATTTAAGATGTTTTAGAGAGCTCTGGTTGGTTGGTTTCTGTGCTACAGTGATGTCATGTGTTTGCAAGTCTGTCGGTTGTTTCTCAGATGTCTTTGATATCTAACAACTTTATCTTTTTCATAGCTTGTGTTGATTTTGCTGTAGTGGGCTGAATGGTCAGGCACTTTTTGATAAAGTTGTGTGAATATACATTTTGTTGAAAGATGTAATAAAGGTGGTCTTTTTCTTTTTTTTTAGGAACTCCTTTTCCTTAAGGTAGATAAAACAGTGCAGTAATAACCACAACAGGACCATCCACATGTAATGAACAAGACCTCTAATTCCAAATAAAAAACATGATTAAATGCATCACTGCATGCTTTACATGCAGTATAGAACAGAGTCCGGCTTGGCAGCCTGGCTGGTGGGGGGGAGAGGGGAACTGGGCTGCACGAGCGACAGGCTGGCACACACACACACAGTTTGACTTGCATTAGCAACAGCCTGCCACTCACATGGTCTGGTTGCAAACAGCCCACGGCCCAAAGGTTGGGGACCCCTGGTCTAGAAAAATTTCTCAGCTCAGTCTCTGTAATAATCTTAAGACTAGAACAGTTTGTTTGATTGCCTATTTTTTGTATCCCTCTATAATATAATCAGAACCATGCATTTAAAAAGGACAATAGCTGGAAGTGGCAAGCTGTAGGAAACAGACACACATTTTCTACCCAGATGTTTATTGTTATTTTGTTATTTAATAATAAAAGATGAGAGACATGAACAGTTTTACGAAAAAGAGAAATTAAGGCCCACTAGGTTTATGTAGCAGAAAATAGCAAGCAACAGGAAACAGTCATGCACATTTTCTGTCCAGATTTTTAACGTTATTTTGTTCTTTAATAAAAATAGAGGGACATAAGCAGATTTACGAAAAGAGAAATTAAGGCCCAACAATTGACTCATATTTTTATTTTAAAGTTATTTTTTCGCACTTTTAAATTGATAATAATTTTGCAGAACTGCAGACCAAGATAATTAAAATGAATTTCAAAAAACTAAAATTAGAATCAGACTGTCTTCTGAAAATCAAAATTATTCTTCTGTTGTCAAGCAAAAAAAATACCTACCATTCAGTATTTGCTGCACTGCTTCATTGCCCATTTGTGCTGCTGTGAAACCTTGTAAGGAGATGATGGAGGGATCGGAGCCATAATTCAACAGGAGGCGACATGTCTGCAAGTGACCGGCCAAAGCAGCTCTGTGCAAAGGAGTCTGTCCAAGTGTGTCCAGTGCATTCATCTAAGGGGAAAAATGAATAATATGTACATTTATACATATGTGTTAATTTGGAGTATTTATATAACATTTTCCACTGCAAGCTTATTTATTATTTCTATTTCACTTCATAATCTACATGTGATAGAAACCAAGTTAAATGAAATTATTATATAGGACATTGGTTTAGTTGCAGTAACTCATTTAAGATTGTAAATGATTATACTGCTCCTACCTCTACTACTTTGATAGTGTTTCTTTCATGCACAATAAGTGACATATTGGGATTGTTAGTAATGGAATAATGATGCTACTAAAAACTATTTATAGCAACTACAGTATCATGTGTTCAGAAAAGAAAAATGCCCTCCCCCTTTAGACCTTAATCTAAAGATTAACCTTATTGAAAAAAACCTCAAGAACAGATTTTTCAGATTGCTAGATATGTGTCTTAGACATGCAAGAAGGCCCAATCAGCCAGGGAATTCCATCTGCTGGGATCCAGGAAAAGAGCCTTCTCTGAGGTCACTCCTGCCCTTTGGAACATCTTGCCCCCACCCTCCACCTGGAATCAGGTTGGCTCCCACTCTCCTGCCACTTGGCCTGAGGCTCTAATGGTGAAGGAGAATGCTGGAGGCGGTTAATAACAGATTCTCCCCTCACACCCAAACTCATCCTCCTTCATCTTTTAGTTATAGCTGATAATTTGTATGTTATAGTGTTTCATTTTGATTATGTACATGTTTTTATATTGTTTTATTCTTTTTAATATTGTAAGCTGCCCAGAGTTACATTGTGGTTAGATGGGCGACATACAAATTTAATAAATTAAAAGAAAAGTATGGTAGCAGTCAGATATACTGTAGAGTAACAATGTAACAAAGCAGTGCATTGAGAACAGCTGGTTTTACTTCATTCTATATTGAATGACACAGTCTTCTCATAGATCAAGGTATTCTCAATGGTTTCATCCAGCGTCACAGTTGAAAAGCATTCATTTTACAAACACGAAGACTTACAAACACAAACTGTTGATACTTATCATCCATCACTCCATTTAACTTGACAGAATTAGAAAACAGGAAAGCAGATTTCTAATTAAAATTTCTTAAATATATTGCTCTTTACCTGTTTGCTTTTTTTCTAAAAAAGATGTTAATGTAGTAGGAAAATGACATTCAAAATACAGGCAAGCTATAAGATACAAAAATATAGCATGAAACTATGAACATAGTAAAATATATAACTTAGACACAAAACTCCAGTTATATATTAGGAGGATGTCATAAAATAAACTGGTAAAAGAATTCTTCATATTTCAAATTAGTTTTCTTACAATACAAATATTGTATTTTCCTACCACTGAATCGGGTGAAATGCTCCCAGTTCGGACCGGATCGGCCGATTCAGCAGCAATGGAGGCGGGTGGTTCGGAGAACGGGTAGCAAAAGTCCCTGCCCCTCTGCATGCTGAGCATCATCAGAGGATTTTTTTTCTTTTAAAAGCATTTTTTTACAACCTCTTCAGCTAAAGAGGTTGTAAGAAAAATGCTTTTAAAAGTAAAAAAAAAAAAGCCTCTGGCGATCAGGCAACTCAGCTGGGATCGTCAGAGGGTTTTTTTTACGTTTTTAAAAGCATTTTTTAAAAGGTAAAAAAGCTGAAGCCTGCTAGGCCAAAAATGGGGAATGTAGGCCAAAAATGGGGGGTGGGGGCTTCATTTTTTAGGGAGGGAGGGAGGTCACCTGACCCCACCAAGCCACACCCACAGAACTGGTAGGTAAGAAATTTAGATTTCACCACTGCACTGAATTCATTTTTCATAAATGAAAAATCACATATTTGTAATGAAAACTGAAATGTTCCAAGCACTGCATTAGGCCTCCATATATTAAAGGGACTCTCACTCTAAGTATATTCCATTAAAGTTTCTTTAAAATCTTGCTCAAAATCAAAAGTATTTTTTTAAAAAAAATCATGATGTGGTGCTTTGTTTTTTAAAAATTGGAAATTATTTGCCTCTGTCAGGAATGTAACACAAATCATTAACTTTTTCTCAAAAAAGGAGATAATGTATTATTAAGGCATTTATCTTGTTTTCAACTGGAAGCCAAGCATATTTAAATTAGAGCTATGTGCCTTTAAAATAGAAAGTTGGGCAGTAATTTTTTTGCTAAAGGCAATAGACATTATCATTCTCTCCATTGTTGTTTATTTTTATTATTTTTTCCCCTAAATTTCCATTCAGGAAAAAAAGAAAGGAAGAAAACAAGGAAGAATTGTTTTCTATCATCCTATACCCAAATAAGGAAAGCAAAAACAATTTCTGCTTTTTCTTGTTAGCAATAAGGACTATTCTTGCTATACATTTAAATGTTCAAAATATGAGCTCTCAATTACAATATTACTTGTAATAGTTGAACACTGTCCAACTACTATGAAATGGACAGTGGAAAATATTTTTTTTTATGGTAGTGCAAAACCAATTTGTGCCTCTTGCTGAATATATCCCAATCAAAGCTATTTGTCTACATAAACTTTAATTAATTTTTTAAAAAGACACTTCTGTTCATATCTACATTAATTCTGCATTTTTCCTACTTCAAAATTAATTCAGCACTTAAGATGATATTAAATTAAAACTCCAACTAACAGAAGCAAAACAGATTGAGGGATAACATGGTCACATTCATTAGTCTTAAATGAAAATGTCATTAAATGAAAATGTCTGTAATGCCCCATTGGTTTTCTTATGATACCATACACAATTTAAAGCAGTCTTCTCCCATCTGATGCCTATAAGATGTGTTTAACTTTTATGTCCCAAAATTCTTGGCGAATCTGTATGTTATTCTGCAGCAATGCAACAGTCAGTATACAGAACAGCATTCTGTTCTGCCAACATCTGTATCACTTTAGCAGTGGAAACAACAGTTTCCAAATTATTCGTTTTCTAGAGACGAGGATATAAAGAGAAATGCTCAAGTATTTTCTCCTCAGATAGATGACAAGAAGTTGTACTGGAAGCTTCTTTTGGATACTGAAGACAAGATATTAGAAAATGGCTGGTAGTTACCTAAGGAGCAAGGTAAAAAGAACAATGCCCAACTCTCCCTATATATTGCAGCCTCCTAACAGAAATTTAATGTGGCCTTATTAAAGCTAAGCAAACAAAAATGGCAAAATACTAGAAATCTTACATCACAATTTTAAGTTCCTATTGGTGTAAAAAGAATGAAACCAGACTTCCTAATATGTAAAAGCCCTGTTCCATTTTTAGGGATTCCCGGGAGTGATATTGGCATTAGGTTACCTCAACCTCTGCTAAGATGAAAAATGTGCGTGTCCTCAATAGGGCTCAAGGTTTAAAGTAATTTCTCCTTTCCACCCCAATATTTATACATCAATAAGTCCCATCTTTCCCCATTTGTTTGACATTAACTTTGCTCACTGCTTCCCATAGCCACTAATAAGCAAGCATACAGGCAATGCAGCGTCTGGATGCAAAAATATTGTCTGCATGTGGTCTACTTCCTTTACAGGTAGTCCTGGACTTATGGGCATAATAGAGCTCAGAATTATGGTCATAGGTTGAGGCATCATGTAACTGGACCGCACTGTCATTTTGGCATTAAACAAAGTTCTAATTTGCCTGGCTTTTTAAAACATATGATATCCTTCCAATTTAAAAAATTTTGTTGTATTTTAATTACTAGATTTTATTACTATTTGAATTTGTTTTGCTACAGTATATCTGTACTTAGCACGAAGTGAATCAATTTTGTGATCTTTTATATTAATGAGACTATAAACTAAAAATTCACTATCATCAGTTAAATATTCAGTGGCTAGACTTGGTATTCAATCAGCAAGAAGCTCACTTGGGAAACGCATTATAATTAACAACCTGAATGAACAATTACTGAACCATTTTGCCATTTAAATAAGCGCAAAGAATCTTTCCTAAAATGCTTCCCCACAGAAAAATAGAAAAAGGGAACAGCTGCTTAGAAATCCAGTACACTTGCAAATGTCTATATCAAAGTATTTTATGGTCCTATAAAACCTGCTTAAAACAATGTCTACAACAGAAAGCTGGAGAATAGCACTTGTATAATACATGCCTAAATTATAGTTACACCTGTCTTACACACAGTTAAAGCATTGTTGAAGTTAAAACTCTAAGAAGCTATAATATTGGATAGACAAATACTTATTTTATATGCAAACTGCAAACATCCCGGGCACTGCTGAATTGTGCATTCTCTTCCTTCATTTACAATCCAAGATAACAGTTTTACTTTATCATCATCTCATGCATAGTAAACTGAATCTAAGAATTGTAATCTTAGCTAAGCACAGTACTTTTAATACTAGAACTAGGAGTTATCACAAGACCTTTGAGTTATCTAATATCTTGTTGGTTAGATATCATCACTAGATGCTGATGCATCTCACTCAAACTTTATATATAATCTCAAAAAATAATCTGAACATACTGGAAGTATGAAGAAGAAATTTGAAGAAATTTAGAAGCACATAAAATAGGTGATGCTGTGAAATGTTTTTCCCATGCTTACTATAAATGTAATTACAGCATCCGTATATCTAATGACAACTTAAACCCTCAAATTAAATTATTCCATTAGAAAGAATTATTAGCAAGCCTATACTTGGTTCAAAATTAATGAATGGAATGATATTTAATTCCCCTGAAGGATACATCAATAAATATGATAAACTGATCAATTTCTCTAAAGATCCACTCATTAACTGAATAAAAATATTCTTTTCTAATATGTTGTCCCAAATACCTAACAGAATAAATAAGCATTTATTGACTAATAGAGCTGGGCAAGTCTTAAGATTTAAAGGTGCTTCACTCTACATAGGCATATAAATGCAATAGCTTCTGCATATTTTCCAAGTTATGAAGAATGGCAGGAGTTGCAGACATATACCAGATCTTAGGCATATATTTGACTTTGAAAATCCTACTGATTAATTTATTGAATTTCACTTAAAATGTACTAAAAGGAAATGGATAACAACCTTCACAGTGAAAATTACAGCCACATATCTTTTTTTTTTAAAGTCTTACTATCACATGATCCCAACGATTTAATTAACATTTACTTAGCATACTGTTTGATTGGAACAGAAAGGCATGTCAGGAAAGAAATGTCAGGAATGGGAGCAGATTAGAATCTATGATGAAGATGTACTCTTTCTATGTTATTGTATCAAACACTGCTATGGCAATATCAGGAAAATAATCATAGGATTTTGTTTATTAAATCTAATGCATTATGAATGAATTTAGCAGAAAAATAAAAGGAAATGTTTTATCCGAATTCTTTTAAGTCAAAACAGACTTCTATTAATTCTATTAATCAAGACTTCTATTAATCAAGTAGAGATGGAATAAAATTAAAGACCTTCCCCCCAAAAACCCCCCATGTCTCTAGAAGTTTATAGTAGATGATTTCAGAAACACATATGACAAATAAATCTGACCAGGAAATATATGCCATATAATGTTTCAAAAGACTATCTATTAATATTCTATAAGGAACAAAACAAAATGCTGAGCATCCACTCCTGAAACAGCTATCCCTGCTACTGGATCCAATCTGGCTCGGTCACCAGGACCAGAAGTATACATGTTACTATTAGAATAAGCAGGAGTCATAGCTGCTTATCACACACACGAGAGATCACACACCACTCTTCCTATCCACTGCATTACTTAAAATACAGAACAATGTTTACCTTTGCTCCATGCTTATGAAGAACTTCCATAACATCATTGTGTGCTCGTTCAGCAGCCACATGCAATGGAGTCATGAAACTAGATTGGAAAAGAGATAAGATTAACAGCTCTCAAAGCTTCCCTGTTCCATCTAAATGCAAATATTGCAATTTCAAAGAATAAACGTACTCCTTGTTTTTTTCATTGACATTGGCTCCTTTCCGAAGCAGTAATTCAGTTACTTGTTTCCGTTTAGGGTGAAGAGAAGACACAGCACAGTGCTGCAAAAGAGACAGCATTGTATGAGAAGACTGTAATATAATGTAATATATAATATAAAAAAATGTAAGCCACCTAGAGTTGCTGTATTAGTGAGATGGGTA
The DNA here is from genome assembly GCA_032468215.1 of Stegonotus admiraltiensis. NCBI lineage: Eukaryota > Metazoa > Chordata > Lepidosauria > Squamata > Colubridae > Stegonotus > Stegonotus admiraltiensis. The sequence goes on along the minus strand of JANHZT010003488.1, from coordinate 110,288 downwards.
GCATGGAAATTTAAGTAAATAAATACATAAACAAAATAAAATTATGTTCATGTAACTTAAGCGTATGGCACTTTTGTTGTTGTTACAGTCATTGCGAAGTCGTGTCCGACCCATCTAGTAAAGCATAATTTACGTGATCTCCCTTATTCTAAGCTCTCTACTATCTTTCCTCAAAAATTAGTTACCACATGAGCCATGTGAACAAATCTTTCTCAGTCACTTTTTAAATATTCTTGGTTGATTTCAGCCTGGCTTGCATGTCTCAAATAGAAGATAGTAAATTGAATAAGCACAAGAGAACAACCACCAAAATCCCACATACATTTAGTCAGCAAGTTTCTAGCATTCCTCAAAGGCATTATGAACAAATTAGAATAGGTCTAATACTTATTACCTAGACTGGTTTTATTTATATTTTTTCTGGAAAGGAGCTAATCTGTTAGGTTTTGTATCTGAGGGAGCAAGATTTCAATCGGAATTTACCGTATTTGCAATTTAGAGAGAATGAGAGGTAAAATATTCATTTCAGCTCCTTCCTTTTTTCATGCACTGAATCAAAGAACTATTATAAAGAGATAACCTTCTCTACCATTACTTCCACTGATCATAACAACATTATGTTTTTATCCCATTTTTTCTTCAAATGACTATAGGTCCCTGACAAGGATGTCTCCTTTAATTTTATCCTATAACAAAATCTCATAGTAGAAGTTTGTACAGGGAGGATGAGTGGTCTCAAACTGTCCATTGAATTTCCATAGCCAAAGGTAGCCTTAGACTTGGATTTCCTCAACACTATTCCAATATCTTAATTATAGTGTGATTACATTTTAACAGATTACTTTCACAGAAGACATAAAATATTGAAGGGACTGCACAATACATTTCAGAGAAAAAAAGAAAAAAAATGTTTTGGGTCAATGGAAGAGATGTTTCCGTCAGATTTTTTTCTTAATATGACATTAAATCAATAGCAGGTCAAGCATTAATTTCTAATAGGTGAAACTCTATGTATAACTATTGGTACGACTGTACCAGAAAATCTTAAATGTATACACAGCTAAAGCGGAAGAGTGACTCCATGATCTCACCAGTGCTGTCTCATGGGATTGTGGCTGCTTAAAATTAATGACCTCCAAAGCAAGTGTTTTCTTGACTTTGGCTAAATCAGCTTCCCTTGCTGCTTGTAATAAGGAATGTCCTTTGAATTCATCTGCAGAAGGGAAAAAAACATAGTTATGGGTGATAAATATCTGTTGTAAAACCAGATTTATAACAGCAGAAAAATAATGTAGAAGGGAAAAAAATCTCTAGTGGACTGACCCAATATATTCTCTCAAATAATGTTTGTGAAAGACAGAAAAACATCCATGATTTAAAGAAGTAAAGGCAGTTTTTAATCAAAATAGTTTTCAGTGCAAAATAACATTACTGCAGATACAGTTTCTCTGATAGTCTCTGAAGGTTATTTCAATTCATTTGACAACACCAAATAAATAAGGTAGTCAAAACAAAAATGGATGGCAAAGAATTTTAAAACTGAAAAGGCGCTATTAAAATTGCAAATGTGGCTCAGGGTATTTATTTATTTATTTATTTATATTATTAAATTTATATACCGCCCTCCTCCTGAAGGACTCAGGGCGGTGTACAGCCAGAATAAAAAACATAAATATAAACATTAAAAACAATCTAAAATACAATATAA
>JANHZT010003488.1:71499-83972 GCA_032468215.1 Stegonotus admiraltiensis | reverse complement strand
ACCCTTCTGTGAGTGAATAAGGGATTCTGCCTGACATTCTGGCATAATCTATTTTGGGATTTCTACCATCGCCCACCCCCAATGTTTTATGGCTCTTCTGCAGATCTGTTTGAATGCTGTAAAGACGAAAGAATGGGAAGTGTAACTGGGCATTCTGCTATCCCTGCTTTGTTTTTGGTGGTGGTGATGATGGTGATTAAGGACATGGCTTTCTTCATATTTTCGATTAGGATATCATCAAGAGTTTCTCTGAACAGCTTTCTCTTTAAACAGTCTGGCCAGGAGGGCAGAATTGGATTTAGAGACAACATTCCTATTTTTCAAAGGCCTCTTTTGGTAGCTATGAGACACAAAACCCTGAAAAATGAGCAGCAAGAATGCATGCTTTAGAATAGGTATTGAAGCAAACAATTTCAGATTGTTTCTCCAGGTCACAAATAATAGCATATCTGATCTGCATTTCTGTATTTTTATGAAGCACTACTTAGTAATAATTTGTAAATGTATACATCAACTTTCTATATAAATTATCTCTAAATAATTATTCAAAGGCTGGTTTCAAATCACCGAAGGTGACATAGCGAGGTCTACATGAGAGACCAGAAGCAATCAGCAAATTTCCATTAAGGTTTCTACTATATAATTTACTAATACTCAATACTGACCCAAAATTGGACAGAATGGGAGATTAATGTCATACTAAAGAATGGGAAAGTAGCACTTGCAAACTCACTAGTTCACTTAATTTAGAATTCTCAACTAGAGCAACTCCGATCCCACATTTACGCATGTACAGTATCTGTCTAATAATGTACTGGGAGCTAAACTCACAATAAGGAGAATGATTATCAGAACTAAACGCTACTTTAAAAGAAATAAAACTGGCAGAGAGAGATGAGGGTATTATCGTACTAGCACCCCATCTTCCATTAACTACTCCAATTTGAATCAATCAATCAATCAAATTTCATGGCTAATTGTATCAACCTTCATACCTCTCCGCTGTTTCCTTTGTCTACCAGTAGGTCTAATTTAGGATAATCTGTTGGATTTATGGCCTGCATTATTAAAATGAAAGATGTGTCATCAGGGCCTTGTCTAGGATTAAGACTGACTTCTTTAATCAAAGAGTTTAGGGCCTGTATTAAGCAATTCTCAAATAAATCCCATTTGCCCTAATTTGAAATGACAATCTATAGGAGAAAAATAATCATGTATTTAATAAAATGTTTTGACTTTTTGGTCAAACAGTTGTACAAAATTTGTTTGGATGTGACTGGATGGAATTTAGCTAAGCAGGCCATTCAGATATCCAGGGGAATATTTTTGTCTAGATGTAATGGGGTGTAAGAATAACCCTGAAAAAAAATAGGAGGAAGAGTTGCAACCAAGGCAACAATCAAATAAAAATAAAAGCAGAAAAGTAATTTAGAGAAAATGTCTCAAAATTGACCACCCCTAGTTTCCTTAAAGATAAAGGCAGGAGAGGGTAAGTGCATTAGTCTTATAAGATTCTGTTACTATAAACCTATAATAAGAGAGTCGCTTCAAAACGAAAAGGGTGGCAAATAAAATTAAAAAATAAAATAAAATAAAATAATGAAATGAAATGAAATGAAATAATAAAATAAAATATAAATAAATAAATAAATAAATAAATAGAAAAAAGAAAAAGAAAAAAGGAAAAGTAAAAAAGAAAAGAAAAGAAAAGAAAAGAAAAGAAAAGAAAAGAAAAGAAAAGAAAAGAAAAGAAAAGAAAAGTAGTACTAGCATTCATAATTTTAGTTTCCTAGTCTGGTCTATGGTGAAGGGCTGACTTCGAAGGGGGCGGCAATTGAGAAGGCTTGTCTCTGTGATCCTTGAAAATGGCAGTTTATGAGTAAAAAGGTAATTGATGAGCAAAGAAACTAAGATTGTGAGCAAGCCCACCCTACTTGATTATATTACGGTATGAGGACAGGACTATTGCCAAAATCCAAATCCTGAACCATAAAGAGTTGCCCACTAACACTGAAAGGGAAAGCTACTGTATAAAAATAGAAGGAGGAAGGTGTGTTGGATATATTCACCACCTTTAGTTATTTGTAAAAGCAATAGACAAATAAACAAATAAATAAAAATACTGTCTATAAATACCCAGCAAACCTCTTCTAACACTGAAGATGTTACTTAATTAGGTAATAAAATTTCTGCAAGAAAACAACCAAGCCTAGAGAAAACCAAGGATTCTAACTACCACCTTGAATCGCACTCAAAGCCAGATGACGATCAGTGTAACTCTTAAAATTGTGGTGTTATGTAAACAAAGGATGAATAACAGAATAAGAGTTGGGAGAGATCTTGGAGGCCTTCTAGTCCAACAGCAGAAGACCCTATACCAGGGGTGTCAAACTCATGGCGTCACATTGTCATCACATGATGTATCATGACTTTTTTCCCTTTGCTAAACTGGGGGTGGGCTTGGCCAGCATGTGATGCATCCAGCCTGTGTGCCACGAGTTTGACACTCCTGCACTGTACTATTTCAGACAAATGGTTGTCCAGTTTCTTCTTAAAAACTTCCAGTGTTGGAGCACCCACAATTTCTTGAAATAAGTTGTTCCACTGATTAATTGTCCTGTCAGGAAATTTCTCCTGAGTTCTAGATTGGTTCCCTCTTTGGTTAGTTTCCATCCATTGCTTCTTGTCCTACCTCTTGGTGCTTTGTGGCAGCCCCTTAGAATGGGCGTTGTCTTACCTGAACGCCCTTTCTGCAAAACAGTGGGACCGGCAGTCACAATTGGGTAAGACTCCTCATCTGACCAAGTCTTCAATCTGAGAAGCTCCTCCTCTTCCTGTCCTCCTGATGCTTCCCAGATTTCCCACGAAGGAGAGTCTGCAGACTGGAGAGCTGAGCTGAGAGAAGAGATTAGTAGCCAACCCTCCCACAGGAAGGACCGGGTAACCCAGGGAGGGGGTGACTGCCAGCCCCACTGCTTTGCAGAAAGGGCTTTCAGGTAAGACAACACCCATTCTACTGCAGTGTGGGCCAGCAGTCACAATTGGGACATGCCAAAGCGGATCTCTTATTGGGTGGGAGAAACCCGGTTCGGAAGCACCTCCCCCGAGTGGACCTGCTGCAAAACCCTGCGACCAAAAGCCGTGTCCGCCGATGCATAGACATCGATACGATAATGGCGGATGAACGGGGAAGGTGAAGACCATGTGGTGGCCCTGCAGATATCCTCCAACGAAGCTTGTGTGGACCAGGCTGTTGAGGTGGAGGCACTATGGATGGAATGGGCCATGATGTGACGCAGGACTGGCAAGGACTGAGCCTTGTAGGCAATGGCAATGGTTGCCCGGATCCAGCGACCGATGGTTGATGAAGTTACTCGATGGCCCAAGGTTGCCGGCTGGAAGGAGACAAAAAGGCACTCTGCCCAGCAAAATGAGGCTGTCCGTTTAAGGTAGATGCGGAGTGCCCGCCGGACATCCAGCATGTGCCACATGCGCTCTAGGGGGTGGTTTGGGTTGGGGCAAAAATTGGGGAGGACCAATTCCTGTCCCCTATGAAAAATGGAATTGACCTTCGGGAGGAACAAAAGATCTAAACGAAGGACCACCCGATCAGGGTGAAAAATGCACAAGTCAGACCTTGTGGAAAGGGCCGTCAACTCAGAGACCCTGTGGGCAGAGGTAACTGCCACTAAAAAGGCCACCTTGTAGGTGAGGTGACGAAGACCCACATCCAGCAGGGTTTCAAAGGGGTCCCAGGTTAGGGCCCCAAGGACCTTGGGCAGATCCCATGTGGGGTATCTGCGGAGGGCTGAGGTTAGAGGCTCCCCTGAGAAATTGCTTAATCAGTGGGACCCTGGAAAGGGGCTGCTGGGACCCACAGGACAAGACCGATGAGAGGGCGGCTACCTGTCTCCGCAGTGTGTTGGGCAACAAACCTGCCGACAGACCAGATTGTAGGAATTCCAGGGCCTGCTCGATGGAAGCCGCCAATGGGTCCGCACCCCGCCAGCTACACCAACCGCAGAAGGATGCCCAGGTAGAATTGTAAATTCGGTTGGTGGAAGGACATCGACCTGCCTGGAGAGTAGCTATGACCTCTGCGGGGAGGCGACAGGCCGTCAGGATTTGCTGCTCAACCTCCATGCAGTTAATTGGAGCCAATCGACGTCCGGATGAAGAAGAGGGCCCTGGCTGAGAGCCAGCGGGTTCCTGGGAAGGCGCCAGGGAGGAGCCACCGATAGAGCCACCAGGTCCGCGAACCAGGGGTGGCGGGGCCAATGTGGTGCTATCAGGATCAGTTCAGCCAACAGCTTGCGGACGACTTTGGAGATGATGGCCAAGGGCGGGAAGGCGTATAATAGACCCTGAGGCCAAGGACTCTGCAACGCATCTACGCCCTCCGCGCCCAGTGTCGGAAACCGGGAGAAGAACCGGCTGGTCTAGTGGTTGTTGCTGGACGCAAACAGGTCGACCACAGGAGCTCTGAACCGCCTCGAGATCTCATTGAAGATGGATGGAAGGAGTTGCCACTCGCCCTGGTCCACCGTGGATCTGCTGAGCAGATCTGCCTGCGTGTTCGCGGACCCGGAGATGTGGGAGGCCTGTATGGACTTCAGGTGGCATTCCGCCCACCGACCGAGACGTTCCACTTTCCCCATCAAGCTGGGGGAGTGAGTTCCCCTGAGACGATTTACGTGAGCTTTTGCGGCCATGTTGTCCGTCATAACCAGGACATGGTGATTCTGAACTGTGGTGCAAAAGGCCTTCAACGCTAGATGGATGGCCCGGAGCGCCAGCCAATTTATGCCATTGGACAGGTCAGCCGGAGTCCACCTGCCCTGAGCGAACTCTGAGCCCAGGTGTGCACCCCAGCCATAAAGGCTGGCATCTGTCATGAGCACCAGCCGGAGAAGATCCCTGAAACTGCGGCCCTTGAGAAGAGCTGGGGAGGACCATTAGCAGAGGGAGAGGCAGACTTTGGGGGGAAGCCAAATCCGTAGGGGGGGGAGCTCCTGTGAGCACATTGATACAGAAGAAGGATCCAATGTAGAGCCCTGCAGTGGAGTCATGGCCATGGAACGATGCCGATGCACGACACCATCTTTCCCAGGAGCTGGGAAAGTACGCAGATTGGGACGGCCCGACCCGATCTTACCATCCTGATCAGTGAACGCAGGCTGGTCAGGCGCTCCTGGGAGAGATAGACCTTGCCCTGGACCCGTATCTATCACCGCCCCGAGATTCTGGATGCAGGTCGTCGGAACCAAGTGGCTCTTGGCCATCTTGATGGAAAACCCATGGCTCTGCAGGATCTGAATCGTTGTTGCCAGGTCCCGCTGCACTAGGCTCTCCAAACTGGACTGGATCAGGAGATCGTCCAAGTAGAACTGAATCCTAACCGGTAGAGTTTGGAGATGGCCCGCCAGCGCCATCAATTTGGTGAAAACCTGGGGAGCCAAGGAGAGACCGAAAGAGAGAGCCTTGTATTGGTAGTGACGAGCCACATAGCAGAATCGAAAGAATTTGTGGTAGGCCGAATGAATGGGGACATAGAGGTATGCCTCTGTCAGGTCTATTGCCGTGAGGACATCCCCGTCCCTGATGGTGTCCAGAATCGTCTGAAGGGACTGCATTTTGAAGCGCTGATAGACTATTCGGCGGTTCAATGACTTGAGTATGGCTCTCCAGCCCCCCAAGGATTTCTGAATGACGAACAGGCAAGAATAAAAGCCTTGTCCCAGGTGTTCTGATGGAACCGGTTCTATGGCATGAATTTGGAGGAGGTGATCGATTGCCGATTCCATTAGAAGCCTCTGTGTCTGGTCCCGAGAAAGCGGGCACTGGAAAAATCATGTCGGGAGGGTGGAGAGGAACTCTAGGGAGAGGCCCGAATGGACCGTCTCCCTGACCCAGGCGCCCGAGGAGGAAGCCTCCCACTGGCTGATGAAAAACGCCAAGCAGCCTCCAATGGGGGGGGTTGGAGAAGCCGTCAGCGGGACCTGTGGAAGGGCCAGCCCCACCCCCCTCGAAAGGGCCTAGGACTCTGGCCTCACCAAGAGAAACTGCCAGGCCTGTCCTGTGATCTGTCCTGATGGGGAGAAAAGTACCTTTGGGACCTAGACCCAAAGGAGCCTGATGAAGTTCCCCTGGAGGGACAAAAGGATGCAGAAGGACGGGCGTCCGTCCGTCTGGACAAGGCTGGTAGGCCCTTACGTTTGTCCCTAGATTCTATAAGAAGAGGTTCCAATGGAGCCCCGAAGGGTTTGTCCCCGGAATACAGGGAGGATGCCAGCCACCATTTATTTTTAGCGTCCACCTACCATTGGCAAAGCCAAAGGAGATGGCGGGAAGTGATGTTGGACCCAATAGCTTTGGCAGCGAACCTGGAGGCGTTTAAGGTGACATCCACCAAGTACTCCAGGGCGGCCATGATCTTGTTTACGTCCTGGTGGGCCCTGATGTCCAAGGCCGGAAGACGGTCTTGGAGTTGCTTTACCCACATAAGTGTGGCCCTATTAAAAAAGGAGGCGGACGATGAAGCCTTAATGGCCCATGCCACTGCCTGATGGGCTTTGGTCAAGGAATGCTCTAACCTCTTGTCCTCTGGATGGAGACCTTCTTCAGGTGGACCGTTAAAGACAGCTGGAGAGGTAAGGGCGATGACAGGAGCATCCACTGTGGGAACCTGCAAAATAGAGGCAATCTCAGGTTCCATGTTATACAGTTTGCGATCAAGACCATTGGGGTTGGGCCCGGAAACAGGGCTTGACCACTGACGAGTGACCACATCTCGAAACATCTTGGGACCCGGAATCTCCTCTGCCTCAAATTCCGGCTCCTCAAACAGTGCTGCAGATGGAACAGCAGTCTCGCTGGATGTCCCCGAAGTGGCCTGTCGTAGGCCCAGGCCAGTGGTGATTTTGGCTTTGTGTAGAAGGGACCGAAAGACCTGATGTCTGAACAAGCCGACAAATGCTGGTTGGTCTGGGGCCAGATCTTCATCATCTGGTAGACCAGGTTCTCCCAGGTCCTCTCCTGCAACAGAATCCCTGCCAGAGGAAGCATGAGCATAAGACAAGGCCTGGTTCTGGTCCAAATCTACTGATCCCTGAGAGAGGTGAAGGTCCCCCTGGTTGCTGGAATGCTCTGTCACCCAAGAGCTGGTCCTGCACTGCATCTCTGCAGCGATGCCCCTCTGAATCGCCTCTTGTATAATGGCCACTAAATCAGGGGCAGAGGGAGCCTGAATCCCCAAACCCTGGGATTGGGGTGCCTCCCAGTGGAGAGGCCTCAGAGGCTTGTTGCAGGATCACAGGGGTCTGAGCCGTGGGCTGGACTAACTGGGCAGGATGAATGTGGCACTCCCCTTGCGAAGGGGAAGGAGCCTGAGGGGAGATGCCTGGAGATGCCTGAGGAGGGCCAAAGAGTCTGGCACTCGCTTTGGCCTGGCCTGGGCAGGCAAAATCCGGATTGCCATCAGGGGACCAGGCAGGTGGAAGTGGCTCAACAGCAGGCGTAATTGGGGTTCCCTGATCTCCCAAGGGCCCTGAAGCTGGAGAAGGCATGGCTGGGGGGGAGTGAAATTCCCTCAGGGAGGCCTCCTTGATGGCTTTTTCAATGGCTTTCTCCAAGGCCTTGTGTCTTTTGAGCTCTTCCCGCTCCCTGGCCTTGGGAGTCCTGTGCAGACCTGGAGGATCGACCTCTCTTAGGAGGGGGAAGTGCCTCTGCCGCCCTTGAAGCCGAGCCCCTCTTGGTATGGCCACCGGTAGATGTGGAGGCCATGATCAAAGTCGAATCCTTAGGCTACAAAATGGGGGCTGGCTCGAGGATCGGGAGGCCAGGAGACAACGATCCAAAACAACGATCCTCTGTAAAGACTGCTGGCCATGAGGAAGACTCCCCCAAAATGGCGGCCGAGAAAAAATGGCCCAAAATGGCCACCATTAAAGCCTCCGTGGTCTTACAAGGTCCAGGGGAAAGAGGCAGGCCAGCTGCATGCCGCCCGGGAACCGGAACAGCCTTACCCGATTGCGCAGTGATCCGGTGGATGTCGAAACCGAAGGGTGGTGATCCCGTCTCGCAGCACCTCGAGCCATCAGTGTATGGGCAGAGCCCAGGGACGCTACCCAAAGACTGTGCCAGCTGGCAGAGTCGCCGCTGAAAGCGGCCCTCAGCGGGTTCCAGCCGAGGCCATTCACACTGGCAAGTAGGACTTCAACTGGAGACCAGGAGGTCCTGCGCAAACCGCCCAGGCGGTCTTCAGCGGGCTCGGGCGTGACCCCTTCTCGCTGGAATGAGGGCTCAATCAGATCCCTGGGAGCCCTCAAAGTAAAGTTGTGAAAATCAATTAAATTCCTGCCAGGAGTAAAGGCAAATTGCTCAGCTCAGTCAAACACATCTTCTCAGATTGACTGAGTCTGAAATCTGGGAAGCATCAGGAGGACAGGAAGAGGAGGAGATTCTCAGATTCCAGACTCAGTCAGATGAGGAGTCTTACCCAATTGTGATTGCCGGCCCCACGCTGCAGTAGAATATTGGAACACTGCTGTCACTTAATCCTTCTTTTCATTGAACTAGACATACCTAATTCCTGCAACTGCAGTATGTATGTATGCATGTGTGTGTAAAACTAAAACAATAAAAAGAGTGAAAGTTACAAAAGGAAAAATCAGAAAATGGAAAGAAAAAAAGAAAGAATATAATAACAAGAAGAAAAAAGGTGACCTTCAACCTTCAGTTCAATTATAAATAATTTTAGTAACTCCTCATTCCCTCTTCGTTTACAATGCATGACCTCTTCATCCATATTCCATCTCTTATCTATAGACAAATCCACAAAGCATGATCTTTTCAGTCTTGGTAACACTAGAAAGTTAATGAATTAAGGTTTATCAAAATAGCAACATATTTTATTTTAACCTTGATCCAATAAACCAACTTCATTTTCTTTTTACTTTAACCAGTCTTAATCTTTAATCCAATCAAATAGAATATGGTTTCTTTTCATTTATTCTTTGCCTCTTCTTCTCAAAGCTTTAACAATCCTTTTTTGTAAATCCAATATAAAAATTATTCAGGTCACTCTCTTTGTTCATTACTTGTATTTTCCTTTTGATTTTTGAAACATCAACCAGTTTCTTTTGTTATGTCCAGTGGCACATTCTTTTCCATGTCATGTTCATAGCCTGACATTTATAGATCCATTTTCAATGCCATCTCTATCATGTCAAATAAAACTTGTTTCTCATCCACTATTTCTTCCATAACATATTTTGGACATAGTCTATCTATAGAAGCAAACACTTGCTATTAACACTGTTGATACCAACTTCTGATTTTGTTTTTCAAAAGTGTTCTTCAGTACTTTCACTTTATGTTTTGCATCATTTCATAAGTCCTAGTTAATTTCCTGTCAATCAGGCCTGTATAGTCATCTCCTTTAATTAAAATATTTAATTCTCTCTAGTGTCCAATTTTTAAAGTTACTTAAAATTAATCAATTTATAACTTTCAAGGATCAATGTTTTATTTAGCTTTTGCTGTTAATGTCAATTTTAAAAAAATACGTACGCTTATGATTAAAATTTTCTTTCATTAAGAATTGAAGGCAAACTCATCTGAATTTTTCACATTTGTTGATCTGAGGGTCTTAGTAGTAGTTAACAAGCAATTCCCAAACATAATTTCTAAACTGTAAGAGAGCCTTCAAATTTAGTGTTCTTTCAAAGGCACTGACCATGGTTGCAAGCAAGATGGCTATTCCCATCATCTCCCAGTGCTCAAAATCGGCCAGGGACTGTTGTCTTCCATGTGGGTAAACTATCCTCTTCTTGTCTGAGGAGAATCAGTCTACTCGCTAACTCTCTGTTCTTCACCATGGTTGTCAGCCCCACTTTTTGCAGAACCATCTTCAATTTTCACTTCTTCCTGTAGCAGCCCTGATAGCACTGAATTAGAGACCAACTACAGCTTCTCATTACTTTACAAGCCAGCCCAATGTAGAGTGCAAAATGATAGTATAGTCACTGAAACAGTAAATGAGGCGTGACTATGATTAGAGCCAATCAGTGGAGTTGCAATAAATTTAATTGTACAAAGTTTTCTTGGACGTAACTGTAACCTACTCAACCAGCAGAAGCTAAAAGACCAGAAAAATCTCTTTTACAAGTCAGTTCCATAAGAAGGAGTATGATTTTATCCAGTAGTAAAGCTGATAATTGTCTGGAATTGGATAGCTTCCAAAGCCAAGCATAACTCTGTTTCTCTCTATTCAGACTCTGTCAGCCACTAGATACCAATACAACACGTCAATGGTTATTACATGCTTGGCCCAAAGTCAAGATGGGAAATTAAGTATCATCAATATATTGATGACATCAGAACCTGTGTTGAAAGATGGCCTCACCCTGGGCTTCATGAAATTTTTTGAGAGCTTCTTGAAGAAAGGAAAGAGCACTGACCACTATGGTACGCCACAATTAGGGAGTAATGAAATGGACTTTTCCCTTATCATCACCAATTGGAACCAACAGTCTAAGAAGCAAAACTTCTGCAACTCACAGCCTCCCACTCCCAACCATTGGTGAAAGCCCAGGATATAGTAATATGGAAAGCCACTAAGAGATAACGCAACACGATGAGGATTGTACTCACACCATAGGAGTATCCATTTATGCAATTAATGTCACTTCTGTACAATTCTGTGCCATTTCCATCCTAAACCTTTGCAGATTTCTTCAAGAATACTTATAGTTACGTAAACTTTAACCAAAATCATTAAATTACAAGTTCCAAGTCCTATCATATGCCTAAAGGTAAGCACAATAAGCAAAGTAGATTTTGATCCCTTAATAGCAGTAAATCAACACATACAGTGTTCTGTTTTTATCCCAGAAAATCTAGACAGAATTTTAGAAGCTAATTATATGTGTCTTAACAATCATATGTACTCACCAGTAAGTACAGCTTTTGCAGAAGGATCTGCAAGATCTAAAGCTGATTTTCCATCTGTATTCCGAATATTTGGATCAGCTCCATGTTGCAGCAGTACTGAATAAAGAAATAATAATAATTCTCAAACATTTGGCATATAGAATAAATGCAACTGCCAATAAACATATACACTGATCACGCTGCCAATTTTTTCCAACAAAGACCATAATCCAGAAAGCTGCTTTTGTTTAATAGACTATTCAACTACTGACTGGTTTTTCCTCAAGGGTGAACATCCCTCCTTATATCACATAACAATTTAGACCCATAAATCTACTATTAGGCTGCAAATTTTCTCTAAACTAATTATTGACAATACAGAATTGACATAAATGTACACAGCACATTCTCTATCTCCTTTAACTGACATTTGGTGTAAAAGTTTCAAAAAGTATTTTGCCATGAACACATCTACTGTCTAGAAAATATACACATATAATTTGCTACAAAGTTTTCTGAGTAAGCAGATTGTGTGTTAAATTGATTCTTCTAAAATATACCAAGCATCATGAACATGCCATGTGTCATTCTGCTAACACAAAACTAACAATAATTATCCTTAAACAATATTGAAAATTGCTAATTTTATTGCAAAAGAGTATGTGATAATTGTATTTTGTAGTGTTAAAACACTAATAATGCTGATTTTTAGGAGCTTAATTTCAATTATTAGCTTTACTTTCTGCAAATAAGTTGCAGTTATCTATTTTACTTTACCAAATACTCATAGACTTTCAAAAACAAGAAGTCCAAAATATTTTCTTTTAATAATACAGATAACTAAGAAGTATTATTTTTATCTATTCTTGATCTTCATAGTAAAATTAACAATTTAGCTAATACTAATTTGTTAATATTAATTTGTTAATATTAATTTGTTCTAAAACACAAAGTAAAGTGAGATAACACTAATTCAAAATAACTAATGTATTATCTGAATAAATATAATAAAATTAAGTAATTGGCATCTTTCCTACTTGGAGACAAGTAGTTGTTTATAGCAACATTAATTTAAAAACTTGAACATATAATGCTGACATATTTCAATATTTCCACTTTAATAATCTGCATTCCTCATATAACATTATTCTGAGCATCTTTAAATCTTGCTTTATTCTTTACCAAATTTACTAATTACTCAACTCAATGTTCCACTTAACAGAAAGCCATATTGCAAATTAAAAAAATTATTGCACTGAAGCAAATTTTCTTCAATGTTGTCACTAATATTTATGTAAAACCATTACATCCTTCAGGATATAACTGTAGATTCCAAGTATCAGTTAAATTAATGTTAGTATATATTTTAAACTGATTATGTCAATTTAAAGAGCCTGAGTGGCATAGGAGATTAATGCCTCCTACTAAGGCAGTATTTAAATTCCAGCTGCTTGCAATTACTGAGAGTTCAATTCTCACCAGGCTCAAGGTTGACTCAGCCTTCCATCCTTTCTTAGGTGGGTAAAATGAGGACCCGGTTT